>SZWC01004969.1:9035-57850 GCA_023375785.1 Penium margaritaceum
CGCTTCCCCCTGCTCTGAGTACAGCCAAAGTTCTGCGCTCCCCCCGTGCTTCTTCCCCTACTCGCTGCACAAACCTTGTCCTCCTCTCCATTAAGGATATCCCAGAGGATATCCTTCCACGGGCGTCCTCTCCCGTCGATCTTGCGGGTGATCCCGTCCTTGCAGCTGTGACACCGTCCCCTCTGTCCTCGCCCCCTACAGCCTCTTTTGTCCACCCCTTGACCTTCCTTCCTCTTGTTGATTTCCTCCGTCGAGAGACCCTTCTCCCTCTTCCTCCTTCTCCCTCTCGGGCCCCTTCGCTGCCCGCACCCCTCTTTTCTATATCTCCTCCTCCAGCAGCTTCCCCCCGCCCACCCGTCCCAAGCCCGGACTCCCTTCTCGGTGCCCCCTCTCGCCCCCACTCGTGGATGCGCACGCATGCTGCCTGGGCTCTTCCTCCCATCCTTCCTCCCCCTCCCCTATCCTCCTCCTGTGTACCTTTTCCCGTCTCTCCCGCCAATGTGTCCCCGCTCCTTCATTCCGTCCTGGACACTCCAACTCCCTGTTGACCTGTTTCATCCCGCACCCGCTCTCACACCGCTCGCGCTCTTACCAACACCTCTGTCCCTCTCTCCACCATCCCTCCCCCTCCCTCCTCGTCCCCTGTCTCACCTCCCACTCCGATTATTTCTCCCTTGGTCTCTCCCGCATCCCCGATCCCTATATCGTCACCTCCCTCTCCATCTCTGGTCCCTCCAGTGCCTGTTCCTGCTTTCCCTCCCATCCCACCCTGTCAGGATGCTACTGCCTGGCACGCGGCTTGTGTCGCAGAGCTTGCCGCTCTGGCCGAGCACGGTGTGCTCAAAGTCGCTGACCTTCTTCCCGGTCACACGACGATCAAGGCCAAGTGGGTCCTGCGCAAGACGTTCACCACATCGGGCGCCCTCGACCAGTACAAGGCTCGTCTCACCGCCAAGGGCTACTCCCAGGTCTCCGGCGTCGACTTGACTGACACCTACGCCCCTGTTGGCTGTTTCACAACTAGTCACGTCGTCATCTGTGTTCTAGCTCACTTTAAATGGGAGCTTCACCAGATGGACGTGAATAACGCATTTTTACATGGTTATCTTGAGGAGGTGCTCAACATGGTCCAGCCTCCTCGCTTCTCTCATGGTACCGGACAGGGTTGCAAACTCCGTCGCACACTCTACGGTCTCTGCCAGTCTCCTCGTTGTTGGAACAAGGAACTCTTGTCTACCCTCGTCCATGGTGGTTTCCATCCTAGTCAGTTCGATCCCTCCCTCTTCGTTGGTGGCATGACTCTCATGCCCGCCATCATTCTGGTGTATGTGGATGACCTCCTCATCACCTTTCCTTCTTCCTCTACGATCTTGGAGGCAAAGGGTCTCCTTTCCTTGGCGTACCGCATGAAGGACCTTGGTCTTGCAGCCATATTCTTGGGGATGCAGATAGAGCGTCTACCTGGCTGTCTTCTTGTCCATCAGGAGCACTATGTCCAGACCCTCGCAAACTGCTTCTCCTCCATTGTCGGCCTCTCTCACCCCCTCCCTACTGCCTCCTCGCCCATGCCACCGGGCACCCAGCTCGCCCTTCGTCTGGCCTAGGACACAGATTGGGGTGCACTGCAGTCTGCCGTCATGTTCCAGTCCATCATTGGTACGCTCTCGTACCTGGCTGACACCACTCGTCTGGACATCGCCTGTGCGGTGAATGTCCTCGCCCAGTATGCCCGCGAGCCTCGCATGGCTCATCTCTAGGAGGCCGAGTACATCCCTCGCTACGTCCTTGGTTCTGCCCGAGCCGGCCTTGTGAGAGTGTGTGCTCTCTCGAGATTAAGCTTTAGTGTGTGGAGAGCACAGTCGCAGCGGAAAGATAGACTTGGAGAAGTCTGGAAGCCTGAGCTAGAATATACAGGTCAATTAGACTGAACTGAGTACAGGGTATTTATACTGTCCGGCCGGCTAGCCCAGGCCTCAGCCTACTGCTTTCCTAGCTTGTTATAATAATCTACTTGCACCTGTACTCAGTACCCTACTTGCACCTGAACTCGGTCCCCTACTTGCATCTAGTGCCTTGTGCGAGAAGTCCTCGGCCATCGATCGTCCAGATCAACGGTCCATCCTGTCTCTCCGCGAGCCACCTCCATGGTCTCGTATGACTCCCGGCTGTGGGTGTGGTCGTCCTGTTGCGCACGCCACCGATGGTACTATGACCGTCCCACGGTCGCAATCACTGGAACTACTACCGCCATTGACCGCGCACGCTATCGGGGCTGTCCGTGGCGAGACTGCCCCTTAGCAGGTCACGTCGTCGTTACGCTACTCGCTGAGAGGATGAAAGCCACCCTCGCGTGGCGTGTTTGGAATGCCACGCAAACGTGCGAGTGAAACACGCCCTTGGCATGTTGAGCTCGTACTCGCTTGCACGCTCCTCGCGTCCTTGCATCTTTGCATCCTTGCATCCTTACATCCGCGAGCCGTTGGGCTCAAGCCGGACTTCCTGACGTATTTCCGAAGATTGGAGAATACCTCGAGTGCCCCTAAAACCCGGATGAGACCCCGAAGATGCCAGAAAAATAGGACACCTCGTTACATTCACCCCTCCCGTCAGAGGCGCGACGGCCCGGCGTGCCTGAGATACTCTTGGAAAACTGTGTTGGTACTCCCAAAATTGAAGTTGGCCTCTGGCTCCCAAGAGTTGTGCTCTGCTGGGTACCCCTTTCACTTTACCAGAATACGCGCACCGACGTCCCCTCTGGCGGGCCACCAGAATCCTTTCTACCTCAAACTCTTCACTACCCTCAACCTGGACAATAGGAGGTGGAGCTGTTTCACAACCCTGGAAGAAGGTATTAGGGTCACAATAGGCACAAAGCAAGGAGATGTGGAACATCAGATGGATGGTGTAGTGAGCTGGCAGCTCCAGCTTGTATGATATAGCTGACCGCTTCTCTAGAATGCGGAACAGACCCACCCATCACGGCTTCAACTTAGGACTCCCAACTCCCATCAACTGTAGGTTTGCAGAGTTCAGCATCAGCTGATCTCCCACTTGGAACTCCTCCGCATAGCAATGCTTATCAGCCTGCTCCTTCTGCTGCTTTGGTGCCTTCAACAGTTGCTACCGCACCACGTCCCAAGTGATAGCAAATCCATCAGCAACCTACTACACAGCCAGAAGAGATGTTGCAGTAGCAAAGGCGGCTGGGCTCAGTGGCTGGTGGCCATAGACCATCTCAAACGGTGACTTCCCTGTTGATGCTGACACTGCTGAGCTGTAGGCAAACTCTGCCACTCCGAGCTTCTCCTCCCAACCCTCTCCATCCGGTGAGATCATGCTCCGTAGCAGTTGCTCGAAAGTCTGGTTTGTGCGCTCCGTCTACCCATCACTTTGTGGGTGGTACGTTGTGCGAGTTCGCACCTCGCAGTTTGTGTGATGCGGATGCATCACGTAAACTGCGATCAGTTGCGGCCCCTTTTCACGATCCTGCATCAACACCACCCCAATGGCATAGTCGCTTGCGTCCGTCGCCATGACATACTCCTTGGATGAATCCGCATGCACGAGGACCAGAGCATCACACATTGCAGCCTTGAGTTCCTCGAAGCTCTTCTGCTCCTTCTCGCCCCATTCCCACTGGTGATCTTTCCTCCACAGCTGAGTCAGTGGCACACCCCTCTCTGTGTACCCACCAATGAACTTCCGGTAATAATTGACAAATCCCACAGAGATCTCGATGTCACGCACTCACTTTGGCGTCGGCCACTGCTTCACTGCTTCCATTTTCTTTGGATCTATACAATGACCCTTGCCACTCACGATGTACCCAAGGAACTCCACTTCCCTTTTCTCAAACTCATATCTGGAGAGCTTTACAAACAACTTCTCTCTCCGAAGAGTGTCCAACACCTGCCTCAGATGTTGCTGATGCTCTTCGAGATTTTGGGAGTAGATGAGGATGTTATCGAGGAACACCACCACAAACTGGTCCAAGTGAGGTTGGAAGATCCTGTTCATGAGGCTCATGAATGTTGCAGGTGCGTTGGTTGACCCAAACGGCATCACGAGGTACTCATAATAGCCATACCGCGTCGGAAACACCGTTTTCTCCATATCCTGCTCCAGAATCTGATGGTACCTCAAGTGCAAGTCAATCTTGCTAAAGTACTGCGCTCTCCTCAGCTGGTCAAACAGCTCCTCGACCCTTGGCAGTGGGTACCGGTTCGTGATCGTTACGTTGTTCAGTGGGCGATAGTCCACGCACATCTGTAGCTCCCCTGTCTTTTTTTTTTTTGACAAAGAGGACCAGTGCAGCATAGGGTGACACCGTCAGCCTGATGAACCCTTGCTCTGTCAGCTCCTCCACCATCTTCTTCAGCTCACCCAGCTTATTATCGCTCATGCAATAAGCAGCCTGTACAATAGAGTTGCCCTAGGAACAAGCTCAATTCTCTGGTCGATCTCCCGCTTTGGTGGTAAACCCTTTGGCAGCTCAGCACGAAACACATCACTATAGCTGTCTAACACTCCCTTGATACCTTCCGACAGCTCCGCCATTGATGCTTTCTTTTGCTCTCCTTCTTCTTGCTTTGCCTCTACTGCCAACACTTCTACCTTCTCAGCTGCCTCCTTCTGCCGCATCCAAACGAGGTACACTTGGTCCCCTTGTGCTGACAGCGCTTCAGCTGCACGTAACTTAACTGCAACACCTTGCCTGCCTTGGAGTCCCTCTCCTCAGCCCACAGCGGCAAAACGATTTGCTCTCTGTATTTCTTCACTTTCACCTGACTGCACACCCAATCCACGGCAGGATTCTACCAGTGCAGCCAGTCACATCCAAGAATGGCGTCATAACTATCCATGGGGCACGTGTGAAAGTTCACCTTATACGACAGCTTACCCAGACGGACCCTCAAAGGCTTCTGAGGCAATCCACACTCCAGCTCCCCTTACACCAACTTGGCCTTAGTTGGCTTTCTAGGTAGCCGTGCAAGCCTCAACCTTTCTGCGAGCTCGTCGCTGAAGAATGAATGCAACACGCCGCAATCCATTAATTCTTTAATCTGTTGGCAAGTCTGGCACCCCTCTCCGTCCACAGAACCAGCCGATGAGATTTCGGCTTTCAGGAGGATTCCCGGAATGCTCCTGCTTCCTTCGCTCTATTACAATACACTCGGAAGCTCCCTACTTGTTGGACTTTTGGGACTGGTGTTCGCTGATGCGGACAAAGCTTTCCCAGCAGTCGGCCGTCCGCTACTCACTGCTGGTTGCCGTTTCCCTGCTGCTTCTTCTTGTAGTCCTTCTTGTGGTGTCTAGGATTTCCACAAATCCATCACTTTCCACAACGCGGCTTACTCTGTTGCTGGCCTCCTTGCACTGCGTCGATCTCCATGGGGTTGGTTAGTTGATACTCTGTTTGACACTAGAAGTTTTCCTGCTTCTCACAAAAATCCCCTCGATGGTTGCGTAGCACGTCAACGCACTGAGCAATGGCTACCATAACCTGGAATCCATGATGCCACTTAGTGCCTGCATGCACTGAATTTCCGCCTTCAAGCCGTCATGGTACTTGTCGACCATCTCCGGCTCGCTCATGTCGTCGATTTCCGAGCACAATGCCAAGAAACAACGTGTGTACTCTTGCACCGAGCCAATCTGCTACAGCTGCTTCAGCTTGTTGCGTGCGACCATGGAGGCATTCACGAGATTGAACCGATCTGTGATGGCTGGCTTAAATTACTCCCACGTCGTCGGTAACGAACTTCAGCTTGCCCCGCACCTGGCTGCCACAATATGGCATGTTGCACAGCTACTTTTCCACCTCCACCTTGAGTTACCAGCACATTTCTCTCCACCACTCCAATGCTGCTCCGCGTAGAAGTGTCATCGCAAATGACACACGCACAGCATCGTCCTCTGGAGGGTGATCTGGATCCCCAAAGAAGTTGTTCATTGCGAACAACCGAGTTCGCACGCTCACTCCCTTGACTGAGGGATTGAATGCTTCCGGAGCCTTTGGCTTTTGTCTTGGCGGACTCCTTGACTGGGCCATCCGAACCTGTCCAGCATCAGTCTCGTCTCGTAGGTCAGCCATCTGCCGATTGAGCCGCTCAATCTCCAGCTTGAGGGCTCCCAACTGCTCGACGATCTGCTGCAGGACCTGCTCCATGGCTCTTGATGACTTTTAGTCTCTGGAGATCCTTCTAAAGAAACTGGCAGCATTTTGGCAGCAATGGAAAAACGTTCAGCAGCATTTCGGCCATCCGAGATGAGAATCTGACGTCTTCGAAGTGCGTGGGAGTCACCCATCGTCTCCCGCGCACTCACGGTAGGCCGTGTAGATGCTTTGGAAATGTAGAAAAAAATTCAAAGGTTAACTCATGCGTTGGCTTTGAAGTCTGGTCCAACAATCTCCCTCTCGACCAGCCTGGACGTTGTCCGGTGTAGTCCGTGCCTTCGCTCCTTGAAGTTTGGCGAGCCCCGGTAGCGCTTCCGTCTAATGCGTGGCTCTAGCTCTGATACCAGATGTGAGAGTGTGTGTTCTCTAGAGATCAAGCTTTAGTGTGTGGAGAGCAAAGTCGCAGTGGAAAGATAGACTTGGAGAAGTCTGGAAGCCAGAGCTGGAAAATACATGTTAACTAGACTAAACTGAGTATAGTGTGTTTTTACTGTCCGGCCGGCTAGCCCAGGCCTCAGCCTTTTGTTTTCCTAGCTTCCTACAACAAGCTACTTGGACCTGTACTCGGTGCTCCACTTGCACCTGAACTCGGTGCCCTACTTGTACGTAGTGCCTTGTGCAAGAAGTCCCCGGCCGTCGATCATCCAGATCGACAGTCCATCCTGTCTCTCGGAGAGCCGCCTCGTTGGTCTCATATGACTCCTGGTGGTGGGTGCGGTCGCCCTGTTGCGCATGCCACCGATGGTACTGCAACCGTCCCACGGTTGCAGTCAACGGAACTGCTACCGCCATTGACCGCACGCGCTGTCGGGGCTGTCCGTCGCAAGAGTGCCCCTCGGCGGGTAGCATCGCTGTTACGCTACTCACCGAGAGGGTGAAAGCCACCCTCGCATGGCGTGTTTGGAATGCAACGCGAAGGTGCAAGCGAAACACGCCCTTGTTGTATGGAGCTCGCACTCGCTTGCTCTCTCCTCACGTTCTCGCATCCTTGCATCCTCATTGTAAGCTAGCGACACTCATGCCTTTGTACTTCGTCCCTGTTATGGATAATTTCTTATTGTGTTTCGCTGTTTGATCCCGCTATCTCCTCTGATCTTTCCTCTCCTACTGCATGTGTGTTCGTTACTGATGTACTTTCACCTGAGCAACAGCGCCTGCTGCAGCATCACTATGCCACGTGATTACTGACACCATGCCCAAGCTCATCCGGAAACAACCTACTCTCCGTCTTGATGCGGTCTGCTTCAAGAAGCTGCCCAAGACCTGCTGTTTCTTTTACATGCATGGTAAAATACACAGCTGTGTCTACTTTGAGTCTGTCTCATTGGCCCGACGTCCATGAGAGCTAGTCCACTTGAACCTACTCGATCACCTCCAAGTCCAACCCTTTTCGGATCCCGGTCAAGACGTCCTTACCCTAACCAATGACTCCACCCGGATACGGTGGGTTTATTGCCTCTGCGACAAGAGGAACACGCCCCGGTGGTTTTCCTATGGCTGGTCATGGCTGAGTGTCAATCATGTCATACACTCCACATGTTCTGGCCGGGTTGTAGTAGAAAGTTCCTTGGCAAGATGGACCCGTTTTTTTAAGAGCACGGTGTCTTTCACCAGGTCTCCGTCCATGCCACACTGTAGCAGAATGAAGTGTCAGAGTGTTAGAACTGTACCATGGACGGTGCTCCTTTAACCATGCGATCTGACTGCGGTCTCACCGATCCTTCCCTTTGAGGGTTTCTCCTATATGAAGTAGGTCTGGAACTGTCTCGTTCCTCTACCGGACTATATCACACTGAACAAGCTCTGGCCTGGCTATCATGCCGACCTTCAGCTCACGCACGTCTGGAGCATTGGTACACTGAAGTCCAGAAGTGCTCCAAGGTCTCCCCATAGGGTCACATGTCTGCCTTTCTTGGCATTGCTCCGTGGCCAAAGTGTGGCTCTTTTATGAAAGTGCTCATCACCGCGTGATTGAGTCTCGAGATGCCATCTACTTTTAGGCTCTCACTTATTGGGATATCTCCAATATCCTCTCTTTCTCTCTGGTCGTTGACCATGCTTCCAGCTGTATGAATTTGTGGCAAAAGGAGGAGTCTAGGCTGGTGAATGGGTCCGTCCAAGACTGCTGACCTACTGATCAGCCGCCAGTCAATGACGACCCCGCCATTGTGGTACTGGGACCTGTGGCCTTGCCAGTTTAAGCGGTCACATCTGCAGCTAGCGGTCCCTCCATCGGTGCATTGGTATGTGTCTACATTGTTCTTGTATCTCTGACAGTTACATCACCTCCTTTTCCCAGGTCCCTGCCTACCTACAAGCCCACATTCGCAAGGTCGGTATCTCCACCTTCCTCCACGTCCCCATTGCGCCTGGCTCTCCTCTTGGTCCCGAACCCGAGGTGAGAAACGCATTCAACCTCGGGCCCATTGGTCATCTCCAATCTCTTTCCTCTGGGGCTTAGCAGCCGGCTGTCTTGACGGACAGACGCATAGTTTGAAACATTTAGATGGTGACCCTGGCACGAAGGACCTTGTGTTTTCTCTCCAAGCGGCCTAAACTAAGGTACACCCTATCAAAACCAAGATATTCCCTCTGATAATCCAAGATCTTAATAATGCTTTGGTCTCACACCAAACCTTTTTGGCAATGGATTATTGGCCCGCAACTGTAGGTCAGAAGTCAAGTGCTCCTTATGAAAATGACCGCGTCATAATACGTCCGAGTAGCAAAAAAAAGCCGTTGTGCTCCTCTTTTTTTGTGTTCTTCCATACATTACCAAGGATGTCCATTCCCTCAAATTTAACCCAAAACAGTTATATTCATCCTGTTAACCTGTGGTTCCACGGTCCACACCACCGCGTCTCCACTCTTCCATTCCTTGCTTGCACATCCTTTGCCAGTCATTCTCTTTCCATTCTCTCGCAGCTCTCCATTCCATCACTCCACTCCTGCGCTCATCTCTACAAGTCATCCGTCTCTACCTCATGCCATCTCTCAGAGTACCCTCACCTACCTCAGGCTCCGGCACTCTACCTGGCATTTGCTGCCTGCCTACATCCATTTCCTGCTAATTCCATGGTCCTACACTTGTCTCTCTACTCGCGTCATCCCATCGTATTTCCATGCATTCCACTTCTACTTTCTTCTGCCCATGCTCGCTCCACTTGTTGAGTTCTCTCACATGGTATCAGAGTTTCAGGGAACATGGCCACCTGAAAACGTCATTGTGTCATCATCCTCATTGCCACCTTCTGCCATAAACGATTCCTTTGGCTTTCCCTGTCGCCATTTCCATTGCCTCTGTCATACCTTCCGCCTCTCCCGCCACCCTATCCGGCTGGTGCATGTGGACAGCCTCCTCGGCAATTTTCTTCTCCAGAAAGAGACGGTGTGTCTATGGAAGCAGCTCCAGCCGGTCAGACAGGATCTTGAGTGCGCTGGTGTCAAAGTTAGTTAGTGAACATGTTGGTGTAGTCCATGTGAGCCACCAACATGATGGTGGTGAGGGTCTACTGCTGTGATGGTCGCAATGTCCCCACCCGAGTGTAGAGGCGCGTGACACACCCCGATTAGTCCCCATCATACTCGGACACCCCCTGACGCATGGAGTTGAACTCTGCGAGACGACGTGACCCATGGTCGCATGAGTCTCCGCATCAAACAGCGTCAACGCCGGCTTCCAGCTGCCGCGCGGGTCTGCTCGAGCAAGAGTCCCAAGGGACTGGTGCACGATCAGACTGGGCTGAGGGTGATGATGCCGATGGGCCACATGATGGGATCCGATCCAGCCCTGGTGGGGGGTTGCTCAGCTGGAGCTGGCTGAGTTGCTTGCGAATACTGACCTCCGCCGATAACTCGCTGGCAACCTCCTCCATGTCACAGTCAGATTCTGGTCAAGGCCCATTACAAGCAGCACACTCAACTGCAAAGACGCCCTCCTGGGTGGCGGTCATGCCTGCTCGGTCTGACACGTAGGACCCCGCTGACGGAACATGCTGTTGCCGGGCTCCCGCACGCAGCAGCTGTTGGATCTCCAGCAGCATAGCAGGCTGCTCAGCCCGCAGCATGTGGAGCTCAGCAATGGCTCAGGTGCGCGGCCTCGTTGGCTTGTCAGCTTCCGATGCTGTAGACTTGGCTGTGCCGAATGCAGTTGCTGCCTGGGTGGTGCCATGTGTCCTAGACTGAATCGACCGTTGCCAGAAAAAACGACAGCAGCGTTTGCCTTGTCCACGTGGGCGTGAAAACTGTGAGTTTGGCCTCTCAGGGCCAAATACAGGGAAGTAACACCAAGTTTGGCAACAATTTCCCTGCCCCCGTGGATGCGGGAAGTACCCAACCAAGCAGAAACAACCAAAGTGACAGAAGCTAAAATGCGGAAGGAAAGAGATATTAATTCATGAGAGAAAAAAAACGAGAGTAGGAGGGGAAATGGAAGAGCAGAGAGACATGATGAAAGGAGCGCAATGAGATGAGCAAAACCGTGACGAGCAAGTGTGGGCGAGCAAGGAAGGGACTGGACTTTCCTCAGTTTTGGCGGCGTGATGCCAGAGAACGCCAAAAAGTGCATTGAAAGTCCATTCTCTGCTTCCAGGGAATAGTCAGGGAAGGGACTTTCTTGTCCTCCCTGGTGGTCCTACACACACTTTTTCTCTCCTATTCCACCAAGTCGGTTTGTTACACAACACGAGGATAAGCCAAAGCAGAGTCACAACCTGCTGGAGAACGCCAACAAGTTCACATTTTTCTTTCTTTCGGTTTTTTCTAAGGATGAGGGGATGGCTCGGGGCCAAGGGCCGTGGGGCAAAGACAAGGCCAGGCGGGATGAGGAGAAGTGGAGGCAAGACAGTGGTGAAAGCCGATGAGGAGGATGACGGGGGAAAAGGGCAATGCCCATAGACCAGGCCAAGGGACGAGGGCGTCTGCCTTGGACTCTAGCTCTGACACTCCGATGCAACCGACATGACAGTCTCAGAACATGGAGCTAGGGGATCACAAACAGAGTACATGACAACAACAGGTCGACAGTGACCTCATACAGGGTTCGTGAAAGATTTCCACTGGCTAACAGGGCCAGATTGTGGATCCATTCACGCAGACTAACGCACACACAAGAAAAAACTCTAAGGGCCGGACACCAACGGCTCAACGAACTCACAAACAAAGCCTGCAACACAAACAAGACCACCAGCGATGTGAATGGGGTGGCACCAGCCTAGACGCAGCCAAACCCAAACACCATCCTTGCCACTCAACCAGGAAGACGCGCTTAGGGAGACTGCGTAAGTGGAGGAGAAAGTGTGTGCACATGTCCTCCTCCTTCCAAAGTACGCCGCTGCTATAAATCTTCCTCGTACAAACTAATCGCTGTAATCAAACAGCCCAAACTTCACGGTCCAACCCATCGCTTGCACCTTCGGATGCATGAATGGATATAAAGAATGTGGGAGAGGCCAACAAAATGTCAGCGTCTACTGTTGCCCAAGACTTGGCAGTTTGTTCTTTTCGTTTCTCTTCTTTTCTTTCCTGAGAGGCGATATGTGATGAGTGCGGTCTGACATGTGAGGAAGTTTTTCAGATTGTGATCCGTTCCAGAAAAAGAAAAAAAAAACAGAAAAAAAAACAAAAAAAACAAAAAAAACAAAAAAAAAAACTTCATAGATGTTGATCTGGCGCACTATGTGTTTTGTCAAATTTCTAGCTAGCGACTGGAACACTCCCTTCCCATCTTTGCAAAAGAAAGGCACTTTACACGGAACCAACTTTGCACATTCGTGAAATATTCGCAATCTCTGTAGGTGGCAAAGCTCGAAATCTGCAACAGACTGGAACCACCACCTTGTATACGAAGGAGCCGCATGCAGCCCAAGTGACCAGCGTGGTTCGTTGGGTGGTCTGTTCCACATTTCATCGACCCATCGGTGCTCACAAACTCCTGCTTGCGTACATTTTCATTCACGTTCGAAACGTTTTTATGGGCATGTGGATTGATTCACTTACCTTACAACCACCCCTGAATTTCAAACCAGATTTTGCTTTGCACAATAGATTGGTTGGCTCATTGATTTTGTCAGCAGCCATTTGCAGTGATTGAATTGCGAACAAACACTCGCTTCTTCCCGTTCCATGACTGAAAAGAAACGCAGCCTCTACAGGTTTGAGACATGTCAGAGGTCAGGAGAATTATAATCATTAAGATCAATTACATGAACAAGAACAAGCAAAGTGCAGACAGAGATTTCCAAGATGCAATGACCACAGCAATGACAACAAAGGGGTTCAAGCCCAGACTTGAGTCGACCGCAAACAGCCGCTCGGGCTGCAAAAAACCGGTTAGGCACCGGTGGCAGACGACTCGCTGGTCCTACGCCCCCTTGGCTGGCTGGCCTTCTCTGCTGCTGCTGCTGCTGCTCTCACTTGCTTCCTACCACCCGTCTCGGTGTGTTCCACTACAGTGCGCTCCTGACTGCCACCCTTCTCTAGCTTCCTCTCCGACTGAGCCCTCGTCGCCACTCTGCCTACTTCCAAATGGTTGGTGGCAAGACGGTTCCGTCCAATGCCACAGACTGGTTGCCTCCCTGGCTTGCCCATTCCCACCCCCACCACCCCTTTCTCACCCTCCACTGCAACTCTTGAGTGCAACTGCACACTCGCAAGGGCCTTCTCGTTCTGCTGACGTATCACCTCCGCCATGCGCCTCTCCTCCTCGTCTTGAGGAGGCATGCCGTACATAGGGTTGACAGTCACGTTGGGGCCGAGCGCAGTCATCTTCCTCACCACCTCTCTGCACTGCGCACTCAGCTCCTCCACCATGTAGCGACGATCATCCTTCCACTCTTTCGCAAGGCGAGGATTGATTTCCTTCTTACCATCCACAAAGCGGTGTGAGCCGATGCCCCAGACAGGGCGCCGAAGAGGTAGCGGTCGCTGCTCCTGTTGAGGCTGCTCGAGCTTCAAGTCGCCTTCTTTCTCCAACTGTAGCTCATGGGCTTTCCGCTCACCCTCCTCTTGCTCGCACTTGTCGCGCTCCACCAGAAAGGCCTGCTGCTCCCGATCCTTCTGCTGCTGTTGCAGCTGCTGCTCCAACGCTGCAATCCTGCCGGCCATGTGCGTCTTGGCAGACAGAAGCTCCGCAATTCGAGCTGCGTGTGCTTCAGCCGTTGCAGCCAACGTCGCGTTGGCAAGCTTCAACTGTGCGATTTCGGCCACGTTGGCCTCAGCCGCACAAGAGAGGCCGGCGTTGGCTGCTTCAAGCTCCGCGATCTTGCGCGTCACTGCATCCGTGATTTGCTCCAACATCTCCACATCCGCTCCGGTGGCTTGAGTTGTGGTAGTGGTGAAAGCTTCAATTCCATCAAAGATGTCAACTGGCTGATGCTGCTTCTCACACTCCGGCTGTTCCTCGTGGTGTTCCTCAACCTTAACCTTAGCATCTTCGTCATGGTTCTGCTGCTGCTCGCCCTCGTTCTGCTGCGCAAGAAGATGTTTGGCGTTAGCGGCCACACGAGAACGAGCTCGCAGCCTGGCCAGCAGCAGCACTGCCCCGCACGAGAGACCGGCGAGGGCGACGGTGAGACGGACGCTTGAAGCGGAAACGGTCGGCATGGCTTGCTGGCTGTTTCTGAGAGAGGTGTGTTGGGCAGTGATCGACCGTTGTTGCTTCAGCACTAGAAGAGCGAGAGTCGAGTGACTGAAGCTGCAAACATGGACGTCTGAACACAAGCCCACAGATCCGATGACGCTGTGCGCTGTCTCACAGCAGCGCTGAGCGCCTACCAGTTGGCTAGCAGTGACTGACTGCTCTCTCTCTCTGTCCCGCGTCTGTCGGCGGGAGAGTTGGTCCAAGTTGGACCTCTGCTGTAGCAGCAGCAGCACTAAGCAACACGGTCTGCAGCCTTGAAAGATGCGTTCGGCAGCAGCAGGCTCAACTGCCACAGCGTACAGCAGCTGCTGCCACGCTGCTTTGGAGCTGCTGCCGTCGTCAGAGCGTCACGCCTTGGTCTGCTTGCGTGTGGCGGCGAAGCAGAGGCATGTGGTGTGTGTGGTGCAGCCGCCGACGAACGAAAGCGCGAGCGGAAATGTCGGACAACGCCGAGGAGGCATCATGCGGCCAACGCGTGGATGCGTTTTTTTTTTTTTCTAGAAATCGAACGACCGGTGTGCAAACCTGTGATCCCATGGTTTGACATTTTGTGTAGATTCCACACCGTTTTGTTCAGTGTTTCGTCGTTGTCTACTGCTAGTTAGCCTTGTTTCCATCGCACAAGAATTCTGAATCTCTGCGACACGAAATCTCAGAAAATTTTCTCTCGCATGACTACGTTTGAACGTGGTGACTGCTGACGCCATCCTGTCGCGTGTTGTGTCAGCAGCATGCTGCACGCTCACATCAAAACGCTGATGCCGTTCGTCCATCTTCTGTTGCCATCCGCAGCGCATGCAACGAATGGTACATCCGAGTCGGATGATCCGACCTTGGGGGTTCCGAAAGGCTGAAATAGCTCGGATACCCGCACCGCGCTTACTTTTAAGCTAGTATACCCACGGGTCGAAAATTTGGCCTGGCATACCCGGCGCACTAAAAATGAAAACAGCATACCCATGAATATTATCTCTGCTCACGGCGTACCTAGACCTTTAAAATTCAGTAACGGCATACGGGCATGCCATTTCATTTTTTAAACAATGGGTATACCATCTCTAAATTTGAGTTTGGTTGCTTTTTCTTAAAAACAAGGTCTGCTTATTCAGACAATGTGATGTCATCTTTATAAAATAAATTTCATTATAATTTGTTGGCTTGGAGTCTTCGACTGATAATAAACATATTTATCTAATAAAGTTCGCAAATGCGAACACAAACGTGTTCTCAAACGAAATTATCACTTTACAATGCTTGGCATCGATAATCTTACGAAAATCGTTTAACATGTCGAACATTGTAGAGAACACAATATCGGTGTATGTAAAGGCAAACTTCAAGGCAAAGTGGAAGAACTAGACACGACATTATCTCTTTACAATGCTTGGCCACCGCTGCACGTTCGATCGACGGATTGAACCGGCGGCAGTTCGAATTTTTTTCTCCTGTTGTGCGCAACCAACAACGATTAGGAAAAACTAGTCTCGCTTCCAGCTTACCGGCGTGCGATGCAGCTTCTTTAATGGGTACAATCGTCGCACAGTGTGCAGAATGGGAGGCCGCAAGCTCAACAACCCCCCCCCCCACCCCTAGTTCTCTCGAGTGTGACTTGGCACTGCCCCCACTTCGGTTTTTGCTGAGTACGACGCAATGACGCGAACACATCGTTAACATTGTACTCTAGGGTCTTGTTCATGTTATCGCGAATATTTGTCCACTTTCAACGTGGGTACCCCGTTATAAAAATAAAACATCATGGTATGGCGTTCCAAAAACAACGGACTCGGATATGCTATCTTTAATATGGAAGACACCGGATACGCGGCTACAAACTGAAAGTGGTCTGGGTATCTGGTACCTTTTTCAGCATATTCGGGCACGAGAGCATAAAATTTGGACATGGAGAGTATCTAATCCCTCCGTCCGTTCCGAAAGCGACTAAATAAGTTTGTAGTTCAAACTTAAAGGTTACGGGCTTAGACTAATTAGTCTACCGCGCATGGAAAAAAAGGACTAATTAGTCAAACACATTAGTCTATGCGCTTTTCGCGCCCTTGACGACTAATTAGTTTACGATGTCAGACGAATTAGTCGTTCGATTTCCAATTCGTGGGTCTTGATCCTGACGGGCTAGGATTCGTGGGTCTAGCGCGTGGTAGCGCAACAGTACGAAGCGGCTCCGTAAGGCGGCCGAGCCGTAACCACTGTAGCGACGCATTTTCCAAACCAAAAACTTGAAGCAATCAGACTTACGGAAGTGAGATAGTCGAAGATTGTACAATCCGGATCGAGAATTTTCAGGACTCAGTAAAACGATGAAAACACTTGAATAATCGACTAATTAGTCGTAGCTTTTCTCTAGTCATCGAGTTTAGTCGACTAGTTTTACACAAATAGTCAATTCCTCGAGTCGCGAGGCCGATAGAATAATTAGTCTATGTCAAAATGGAGGGGAAATTGTCGCGGAACTTGCATGCACGTCGCACACTTGAATGCCACTTCCGCAGATGCTCGCTAGCCTAACCGGCTTCGATTTTGGGCCAGAACAAATCGACACAAAACTAATTAGTCGATTTCGAAACCCCACCCTTGTCGGATGCACAATCGCGCTCGCGCATTGGTTGCAAGCACATTTCTATCCTAGGCGAATCAGCTCAGATATCCGCAAAAGTACACTGTAATAACTGCCATATCCACAAGTTGAATAGAAAAGTCTGTGTCTAAAACGTCAAAGGGTACATGTAGGGATTACCCACAAAATTTGGTTGTGTGTATGCCCTACCCGGCGACCGGGAGAATATTAACATCTTATCCGGCGTTCGGAAGAAAAACACTCCCCTATCCATTGGCCTGAGAACATAACAACACTTTATCCGCGAATAGCGAGAAATTGCAGCATGTCGACGGTGCATGCGATACAACGTCAACATGCTAACGTCATCGATTTCTTCGAACAATCACAAAGCCCACATTTGAGGGGTTTTAAAATGTTCGTGGAGGGGGGTTTGCGTATGGTCTGCATTGGGGGTCCAAGACTCCCCATGTGTTACAAGGGAACCTGCTCGACCCCGCTACCGCGGGGCCCGGCAGGAGCCCGCACAAAGAGAAAACTCTAAAACCCCGAATGCAATTTGGGATATGGTTTGATTACGGTTTGCATGTGAAACCTTTGGGTTTTGCGAGTTAAAGAAGTAAACAAAATGAGAGTTTCCGCTCGATTTTGAAAACGGGCGTTTTCGCTCGATTGTAATTCTTGCGTGAAAGCGAGAGTCGCGAGGGGGGTCGACATGCCCCACCTCGCTTCGCTCGATCAGCGGCGCATGCCGCTGTTCGAGCATGGTGAAGCGAGTGGGCATGGCAGTCTTGTTTTTTAAGTCGCTGGGCAGGGCGTCAATGTAATGTAGTCGCTGGATAGGGCGTTACTAACCCCCTCGCCGATTGGGTAGAAGGGTTAAGATGTCCAACGTCAAAACAATGAACGAAATATTCGTGTACTTTACATGCTTGTTCCTGATCGCCTGTAGCAAGGAGGGTCATGTGAACCCCTCGCCAGTTGCTCGATTGCAAGGATCACAATAAAGCAATGACCCAATTTTTTGATTGGGTCATTGCTTCGCTGTTGACCCAATTTTTTAAATTTTTTCCCTTGACTTCTTTATTAAGCAGAAACGCCTTTGTTACATTTTTCATGCACATGCAAACTCTGTTCGAACCCTACCCTCAATGAATCTCTTGGTTTTAGGATTTTTTCTGTACAAGCTCCTTTCAACGCATGGGGTGTTTCTTGTTACGCCGGGCGGAACGTGGGTGGTTCACAGGGATGAGGTGCAGAGCACGAGACGAATCAAGGATTTGGGACAAATGGATTATAAATATGAAGCAAGTGTACTTCGATGACAAGTGTCAAACAAGTCGAGCACATATATACAATATCGAGAATCACACTTCGGCATATGTTAGGTCCTCGGCGCTCAGACCGAGCGGCGCGTGCGAGGTCCAGTGGTGAGTGACTGCTTCAGGAAGCTGCGCCGAGAAGTCATGGGGGTTCAAGAATACACATGAGCAATTTCCATAAAATTCCACCGCCGTCAAGAAGTCGACCGAAGAGTAATGAAACATCGATTACAGTGCACGACACTTCTCTTGACCAATCTAAAAAGGGGTCGAAGTCATCAGAATGTTCATAAATTGAACATCGGAGGTTGGGTCAGCTGGCTAAAATGCCCTTAGCCGAAGAGCATAAACATCCTGAGGTTGATGAGCGGTGGGCTACAAATGTAGGGACAGGAATACCGACTCGCGAAGTTTAAGGAATCATGTGCGTGAGGGACGTAACACTTCCTCCCTTCTTTTAGCCGCAACGTCCCAGCATGCTAGCAGTCGTAGGCTAGTGATGACGATGGTATCCATCGATCAGATGATCGACATCTCAGAAGTTGTCGTAGGGCTCCCAGCTGTTGTGCGCAGCGTCGTAGCCGTGCCACTTGACCAGGTACTTGGTCGTTTGACCATGGCGTCAACGTCCTAGGATGTCTTCAATCACATACTCCATGTCCCCTGTCCACTTGAATAGGTGGTGAAGGTACGATATTGTCTCTTTCAGGGAAGTTCTCGCAGGGATCCTCGCAGTGATTGAGCTTGCTGATGAGGAAGACAGGGTGGATCGCCATGATGTCAGGCATGCGAAGGCGAGCGACGACAAGGGTTTGCATTCGCTCAATCTCAAATGGTCCCAACCAACGGGATTTGAGCTTCGCAAAATCCTGTCCTTTGAATTTAATTCTCATTGAGTTAAGTAGGACTTGATCGCCAATGATGAACACGTCATCATTGCAGTGATTTTCGGCTGCTCGCTTCATGGGTTTTTACGTTTTTGTGAGGGTTTATCGTGTTTCCTCCTAAAGAAATCTCTACGATGGATATCGACATTCGAAATATTGCTTTGGCTTTGGAGTGTAGCGGGAATTTGACCCGTTTCTCTGGAGGTGGCAGATGATGGTACCTGGCACACCCTGTAGTTGTACGATCTAGTTTAGAAACAGTTGTGATGTTCCTTCAGCGGTGACGGTGGTCGTCGTCAGAATGGAGTACGACATTCTTTAAAACCTGTCCACCAAGACGAGGATGGCATCATATCCTTCGGGAGTTGCGGGGAATCCCATCAAAAATTCCATGCTGATGTCCACCCACGGCTCCGTCGGAATAGGGAGAGGTTGGAGTAGTCCTGATGGCCTCATGCGACGAGATTTTTGTAGTTGACAGGTGTCGCACGATTTGCAGAAGGCTGCCATGATGGTCTGCATCCTATCCTACCAGTAGTATTTCTCCAGCTTCTAGGGCGTCTTTTCCTCAACAAAGCATCCACCAAGACCGGGGTTGTGAAACTCCTCCACTAGTATCCTTCGGAGTTCCTCGTTCAGTGGTATGGCGACTGGACGAGAGAATCACCGTCATCCTTAGGGAATGTCGAACCAGGATTTGGTTATGTCATAAAAGCCAAACTCCTCATAACCTTTCGCGAACATCCTCGCAAGGTATAGGACTCGTTTGACAAGTAGCGTGCTGATCTTGGCCATCAGATCTGGTCGCCAACTTAGAGCATCCGTTGGATTTGCTTCTCCAAGCCGGTACAAAATGTCATAGTCGAAGTTAGACTCGATCAACTCCATCCATCGAGTTTGTCAACGATTCAAATTCAGCTGTGTCTTGAGATATTTCAGTGCGTGATTGTACGTGCGGAAGATAAATCACCAGCATTTGAGGTTGCACCACCATGTTTTGAACGCGTGGACACCTGCAAGTATTTCTCTTTCATGCATTACGTAGTCGAGCTCCGACCTGTGTAGATTTTGCAACATGTACACGACCGGTTGTTCTCCACCGCCATTGTCTTCGAGGAGAACGGCTCCGATTGCTCGATTGGACGAATCAGTGGTCATGACACAGTCCACCGTTTGATCGGCCAATCGTAGGGTTGGGACCGAGACAGAGCATTTCTTACAGAGTTGAATGGTTCTTGTTTGATGTCCCCCCAATTACACTTGGTAGTTTTACGAGTGAGATGAGAGAGAGGCACTGACACTCGGGTGTAGTCCTTTGTAATTTGACGATAGTAGTTGCAGAAGCCAAAAAGTACTTGGATGTCCCAAACACTGGTTTGCGTCGGCCAGTCAGTGACTGCATCCACCTTTACGGGTGAACTTCTCCTTGACTTCTGGGCGAAGGAAGGTGCTCCGACGAGTCATCGTCGAAGCGCCTCCCGTTGCCTAGCGTGCAAGGCAAGGTGGACGGCTCCACCAAGGGTTACTTCGATGGCCGTAGCAGGGGCTCTACATCTCCGATTTGGGCGTGCTTGGATGCGTTGGAAAGCTTAAATCACAGGCTATAAGGTTCTGATGTAATCTCACTATGATAATAAATAAAACTTTGCTTCGATTCAGTTCTATTGAATGCGACGTGTTCTACCCATTCATATCCGTGATCCTTGTGCTCCACACTCTTCACCATTGGTGTCCATTGGCTCCCACAAACATTGGTAGCATGTACCAGTGAGAGTTAGGCATCCTTACGGGTCTTTCCACACCCACTAGAGCCAACAAAGGGTTATGGACCCATGTGCCTAGAAGGACCCTAGCTCTACAACGTTCACGCTACCGCCACGCGCCATGGCACCGACCGAGCAAGAGAGCACCGGCGTCTCGTAGTTCGACGGACTTGGCTTCCACTTGTGGAGGTGGGAGTTTGAGGTCTTCCTTGATGACAAAGGCCTGCTTGAGCTGGTCAACGGTAAATAAATGACCCCTCCGAATACCGCGACGCCGGAGGAAGTGGAAGTGTACAAGAAACACAACAAGAAGGCACTTACTTTGTTGGTGTATGCGATTTTTCCGACGTAGTGCTCCCTCATTCAAGGATGCACGGAGGCCACGCAGTCCTGGAAGAAGCTCTGCACCATCTACTAGTCTACCAACCTTGCTAACCAGCTCTTCATCTTCAAGAGGCTCGTCACCCTCCGAGCCGAAGAAGACGACCACAACATCGAGATCCTGCAGCGGATTGAGTCCTTGACTGCCGAGTGCGTAGCCAGTGGGTGGAAGGTCGACCCTCAGCTGCAAGCCATGATCCTCCTCCTGGCCTTGCCGGACAGTTGGATTCCCATGATCACCGTCGTAGGCGGCTGGTCCGCCGATGAGCTGAAGTACCCAAAGGTGGTTGAGTACGTCCACAACGAATGGATGCGGCGTGGTGGGAGAGAGAGTGGGACGACATCGAGTTCTGCCTATGCCGTCCGTCCTCAAGGTGGAGGGGGAGGCAAGAAGGGGAAGGGTACCAAGCAGGGTACCAAGAAAGGTGACAAGAAGGGGGAGTGCTACGTATATGGCAAAGAAAGCCACTACGTATGCAAGTGCCCCAACAGGAAGTCGGACCAGCCGGGGAAAGCTGGAAAGAAGGATGACCGCGCAATGATGGAAAAGGAGTCCACCAACTTGAAAGATCCGGGAGTCTCCGTGATTGACTCCGGATCGGGCCGCCACACGCAATGCAAGCGGGTGGCATTCGTCACCTATGGCGCCTCGGAACGGCGCATAACTGTGGCCAACGGCAAAACAGAGTTGGCTGTGTTAAAAAGTGCCCCCGCCATGGATGCCGTTTGCCATTTTCCTGGTTCGACCAGTGGAGGGTGGTTGGATGTCTGATCTGATTGCATATTTGGACGCCTTGTATTTTGTCATGCAGTTTCGAGCTTTCAGTTTCTTGATTTGGTTGAGAATTCAGAAAGTTAGCCCCATCCGAAGTTCGGGTGGTCGGCGGGTGGAATCTGGGTCTCCGTCATTGCTTACGGGATTATTCCACCGCGTGTAAAGGCGTACACGTTCGTCGGATACAAGAGTACGCTCAAGGCGTACCGCCTCTTTGATCCACGGACGCAGGACGTCATCACTAGCCGCGACGTCACGTTTGATGAGCAGCAGAGCTACTACAGCAGCAACAACAACATCGACGCAGCGCACTCACCAAAGCAGGGGGAGTGGTTCCAACTCCTTGAGCGTGAGGAGGATCCGGCGGCTGCAGAAGTCAATGACGGGTCTTCGGAGGAAGACGGTGCTGGAGCGCAGCAGGGCAATGCAGCAGGTGCAGGTGCCGCTGGAGTGCAGGACGCAGCAGCCGACGCGGGGGAGCCCGCAACCGAGGACAACGTTGTAGCAGAGCAGCAGCAGGACCAGCAGCCGGCGTCGCCAAGGTCACCGCGTCGCAGCCAGAGGCAACGGAATGCAGCAAAGCGGTATGACGCGAGCACAGGCCGCTGGGTTGGCATAGCGCAGTGCATGATGGCAGCCGCAACGGAGCCGAAAACTGTGCAAGAGGTGCTTGCACGGCCTGATGGGCAGCAGTGGGGTGAAGCAATAAAATCTGAACTTGCGTCCCTTGCTGAGAACGACACTTGGGAGTTGGTGGATCGGCCTGAGTGCGTGGGTGTTCAAGTGGGTGTTCAAGGTGAAGCTCACCAAGGACAGCAAGGTGGAGAAGTATAAGGCGCGGCTAGTGGCAAAGGGATACGCGCAGCGGAAAGGCGAACACTACGATGAAACGTTCGCGTCCATCGCCAAGTTCACAAGCATCCGGACGATCGTCGCGGTGGCAGCCGCAAAGGACATGGAGATCCACCAAATGGATGTCAAAATGACATTCGTGAACGGCATCATCAACAAGGAGATCTACCTTCAGGTGCCGGAGGGGATGGATGCGCCGGAGGGCAAGGTGTGCAAGCTACGGAAGGCCTTGTAAGGGCTGAAACAGGCGCCCAGGTGCTGGTACCAACAGATGGACGGCTACATGACAGAGCTCGGCTTCAAGCGTTGTGAGTCAGACCACAGCGTGTACGTGTGGCGCAGCAAGGGACTCCATCAGATTGTCGCACTCTACGTGGATGACCTGATCCTGTGTTCATCAGATCTGGCAGCTTTGCAGCAGCTCAAGGAGCAGTTGAGCAGCAGATCTTAGATGACAGACATGGGGGAGCTGGAGTACTACCTCGGGATGAGCATCACGCGGAACCGGAGGGCACCCATGCTTGAGCTGGGACAGGCCAAGTACGTGGCCGAGGTCCTGAAGCGGTACGGCATGGAGGACTGCAAACTAGTGGGCAGTCCGTTCTCCACAAGCTGTGAGCTGAGTGCGGCGATGGCGCCGCAAACTAAAGAGGAGAAGGAGGACATGGCGGAGGTGCCCTACCAATCTGTGGTGGGCAGCCTGATGTATGTCATGGTGGTGACTTGGCCGGACTTGGCCTACGCGGTGGGTCAGGTGAGCAGGTATGTGGCAAATCCTGGGCCACTGCACTGGCAGGCGGCGAAACGGATCCTCCGGTACTTGCAGGCAACGCGGCATGCGCGCCTGAAGTACGACGGAAAGGGGAGGTCAGACCCCTTGCGGCTGGTCTGCTACAATGACGCGGACTACGCCGGCGATGTGGAAAAGAGGAAGTCCACTTCTGGCTATGTGTTCTTCCTCGCAGGTGCAGCGGTCTCGTGGTGCAGCAGGAAGCAGGTCTGTGTCGCCACCTCCACAGTGGAGGCGGAGTACATCGCTCTGGCCGAGGCGGTCAAGGAAGCGGTGTGGCTCCGCAGATTGTTGGGAGAGCTGGGCGTGCCGTAGCAGGAGCCTACGGTGGTTCAAGAGGACAACACTGGCTCCATCTCACTGACCAACAACCCGATGCAGCACAGGAGGACGAAGCACATCAACGTGCGCTACCACTACGCGTGCGACATGGTGGAGAAGGGACAGATTGTGTTGCAGCATTGTAGCACGAAGCACATACTCACGGATTGCTTGACCAAGGTGCAACCCCAGGATCGGCACGTCATCAGCCTTGCAGGGCTTGGATTGACAACCTGTGAAGGGCTTGAAGGCGCAGGAGCGGACGAGTGAGAGTGAGCATAAGGCCTCCGGCATGGAAGGTGCACGGGGGAGAAGTGCCCCTGCCATGGATGCCGTTTGCCATTTTCCTGAATTTACCACTGGAGAGTGGTTAGATGTCTGATCTGATTGCAGATCTGAACTCCTTGGGTTTTGCCATGCAGTTTCAAGCTGTCAGGTGCTCGATTTGGTTGAGAATTCAGAAAGCTAGCCCCATCCGAAGTTCGGGTGGTCGGCGGGTGGAATCTGGGTCTCCGTCATTGCTTACGGGATTATTCCACCGCGGTGGTCCGAGTTCTTCTCCAACGAGCACCAAATGAAAGAAGTGACCAGGAGGACCTCCTTGACCAGGATGAACTTCTCCTTGAATTCTGGGCGAGGAAAGGCGCTCCGACGGGTCATCGTCGAAGCGCCTCCCGTTGCCTAGCGTGCAAGGCATGGTGGACGGCTCCACCAAGGGTTACTTCGACGGCCGTAGCAGGGGCTCTACTGCTCCGTTTTGGGTGTGCTTGGATGCGTTGGAAAGCTAAGATCACAGGCTATAAGAATCAGATGGTTTCTCACCAATAGAACTAACCATTAATGATTCTGAGCCCTTCTCAATTTCCGCAATCTGCATTCTGCCAGAATTCTGCTCCCTTGGTGTTGTGGCGATCCAAAGCACACACCTCCCTAGGATGTCTCTTGGCACTAAGTAGCCGTGGACAATTAGGTGGTTCAGGGCACGCCAGGACAGCATTCCTGATAGGCTGCCGGAGAAGGCAACGTTCACATCGAGGTGGATGTGGACGGGGAGGATGTCAAGAGCACAATTCATGACGTGCTCCACATGCCCAACTTTGTGGCAAATGTGATGTCAGTGAGCGGCCTTACCAACAAGGGGCTTGAGGTGCTCTTCAACAAGAAGGAGGCCATCATCCGGAAGGAGGGAGACGGCGAGGTAATTGCACATGGAAGGCGAGAGGATGACTTATACCTACTATGTGCAAAGATCCTCGGAAGCCGGGCGAGGTCCGACATTGCCCACGTCAAATAGAAGGACGATGGGGACCTGGACCTGTGGCACCGCCGCTTGTGTCACAACACTCTCTCAACTGTGAGGGACATCGCAAAGAAGGAAGTGGTGCGGGGCCTTGAGGTCAAGAGCCTCAACGCAGCCAAGGATGCCACGTGCGAGCCGTGCGTGGTCGGCAAAGCGACACAGCAGCCGTTTGATGGAGAGACGCCGGAGGACGCGAAAGAGGGTGACGTCCCATCGGCTCCAGCCGGGGAGAACCATCCGGGCAATGTGGGAGCGGCTGATTTTCATTCAGCCAAGTCAGACAATGATTCCGAAGCGGCGGCAGTAGTGGAGCTCAATGAAGAGGTGGGGAGTGAGCCCGCATCCCCACGGTCCCCGAGAGAGGGCGAGCAGGTCAGCGGTGCAAGTGGCACCGTGAGGGGGCAGCAGTAGCAGCAACAATGGCAGCAGCAGCAGCAGCCCCGGAGAAGCGGACGCGTAAAGAGGACATCAAAGAGGTACGATGCCGCGGAGGGCATCTGGACTGGACTCGCTCGAGCGTTCTTTGCACAAGAGGAGCCCGAGACCGTCAAGGAGGCGTTGCAGCGGAAGGATGGGACTGAGTGGGAGGGAGCTATAAAATCTGAGCTCGCCTCCCATGAAGAGAACGGTACTTGGCAGCTGATTGACAGGCCGGAGGGCACGAAAATCATCGGCTCCAAGTGGATCTTCAAGACGAAGCTCACCAAGGAGGCCTACATGCAAGCCACTACATGTCCATGATTATCCTACACTCTATTCCCTTCTTTATGAGTCAATAACCCCTATGGCTGTGGCCCAACCGCATGCCGTGCAGCTCGACGTGAGAACCTCAGCATCGGGCTACTCTTGTGAGCCCAAACGTTACCTCTGACCACTCCCCTCTAAGGTGCAGCAGACGGCTGACTTGGCACCGATACACCAAACTTGCAGTTCTTACAGTGGCGAGCCTGGCACAAAGGCCCTTGGCCTGAGTGTCCGGGAAGACTGCATTAAGGTGCATCTAGTGTGTCCTATCGGCCACAAGTTGGCCAACTTTGAGTTCTTGGTGAAGGAGGCTCTCGTGGCACTTGTGATGTCACAACTGATCTTGTCGTGATCAGACCACATCCACAAGCGTGCGTTTTGACCATTTCGAGCTCACCCTCAACGGCACCTGATTCACGCACGTTGAAGGAGGCACTCTTGGCTGAGGACAAAAGGCTGTGGTGTGTTGCTTGTGAGCATGAGCTAAGAGTCATCTGTGCACACAGTGTGTATGAGCTTGTCGACCTCTCACCTAGGCGGAGGGTTGTACAGGCCAAGTGAGTCTTTTGTAAGAAGCTGAGGGTGTACATGCATTGGATCACTACAAGATCCAATTGGCAGCCAAGAGGTTCTTACGGGTTGAGGGTGTGAATTTTACTGACACGTTCACACTTGTTGGCCCTATGACTGCCACCCACGTCCTTTTCAGGATTGTTGCTCACCATGATTAGAAGTTGTACCAGATTGATATGAACAATGCATTACTCCATGACTCTAGAGGGGGACATCTACATGGTCAAAGCACTTGGCTTTGGGGTCAGTGACGAGGTCTGGCGCTTGCGCAAGGCCTTTTATGGCATGAATCAGTCACCCTGGTGCTCAAACCTGGAGGTCACACTTACATGTGCCGAACGTGTGGAGTGACAATGAATCGTCCCTCTTTCTCAGACCGAAAGCTACAAGATTTACCGCCTTCCTAGTATATGTGGATGACCTCACAATTACATCTCCTTTCATGGAGGCTGTGAAGTAGGCTAAGGCAGTCCTTCATGCTGCCTACAAGATGAAGGACCTGTAGCTGTGTTTCTGGGGATGGAGATCGTAAGTGATTGTCAGTGATAAGAACTCTTGCTGCATCGGGAATGTTACGCTCATATTGTGCAAAATCGGTTTACAACCCTCCTTGGTGCAGTTCCCACAGCCTCCACCCCCATGACAACTGAAAGGCAGGTTCTCGTGAAGGTGGATGGTCGAGCACAGGTGGGGAGACACTAGATCTGACCTTGTACGTGTGCCTCATTGACTCTCTGATGTACTTGGCCATGACCTGACATTGCCTTTGTCGTCAAGCTCCTTGCATAGTTCTTGTAGCATCCTCAAGCGAGAGCACTTCACACGGGTGTGCGAGTGATGCAATATGTGATTCCTACACCATGGACTCTTCTTTTGACGATAATATTTGGTTGTAGTAGACAGCTAAACAGACAGTGATTGGGCCAGGAGCCCTGATGGGTGCAGTTGGAGAGGCTCCATGTTCCTCTTGGGCTGCACCCTGTGTTGTGGCGCAGTAGCAAGCAGGGTTGCATTGCTCATAGCTCATCAGAGGCTGGGTATGTTTCGCTAAGGACTGAGACTACTGAGGCGGTATGAATGCAACATCTGTTTCGTGAGTTGTGCCAGCCTGTGCCTCGCATCATTCTGTGTTGTGATGACTAGAGTGCTCTTGTTATAGTAGATAAATCTGGTGTGTTTCATGCCTGCATGAAGTAAATTGCTCTTTAGCATCATTTTGTGCGTGATCTTATGGAGTGACAGGTGATCTCCGTCATCCGGGTCGGCACGGACATGTAGCGGACATACTTCAAGATCAATTCACTAACACACGGAAAGTTCTTGGCGCCAATTCTTTCTGTCCAGATTTGCCCCTTTCCTGAGATTGGCTGAGAGAAGGATGTGTGAGTATGGATTGTTGAGTACCTTGTTATGCATCTATGTCAATTCTGCACGTGTCTGGACATGCGACCATTCGGTCATGGGGGAGTGTTGTGATGTGAGTCGTCCCCGTCCGTCTGTACATTTTACCGTGAACACTCGGTCATGTCCATGCTTGTGCAGATCCTTGATGCAGACATGGCCGGCATGAGAGTACCAATGGGTGGTGACCCCGTCCACCAGCAGCTTCTAGAAAACTGCAACCCGTCACGGGTGCTTGCTGGGGTACTTTGCCGCTTTATGCAGCCGTTAGAGTTTTCTCGATGGAATGGCTCTTGAGCTTGATTTTCATATTTAGCATTCTGTGTTTACCAATTGGTGTTGGACCTGTGTATGTGACCAGTCGTAGCGTTCAACTGAAGATTTTCTACCTCTAGGTTTAAACGTTGTTGCCTTTGGATGCCTGTGCACAGAGTTTTGGCCAAAACATTGATTTTGAACACGTTTAAAGATAAGCTGACACTACCTTGTCCCTCACCAACCGTGCAACGCGACAAGTATTTATGTTTTGTGCTTGTGATTTGTCACAAGGCATGAGCTGCGACCCTCTAGGGGTCAGGCACCAAACCTCCGCTCGCTCATTCTTTGCAACGACTTCTACAAAACTTAAAAAAAAATACGCCTATCCCTCCTGTGTCCTTGTGCTCCTTCCTTGCCACTCTGTCTGTCTTCTGTTGCTCCCTCTGTCCTCGTCCTCTATTCTTCGTCCGCTCCCTCCCCTCTCGTTCTAGTCCCCTGTCGTCCTAGTCCTCGCCCTCCTCCCTGGTGTTCTTTCTCCCTTAATCGTGCTGCTCGCGTTCACGCTCGTGTAATGCTCCTTCGTCCGTTGTTCGTTCCTTCTTGCCGTTTTCCTGCATGTTGGATCCTTTGCTCCTTTTGTTCCTTGGTGCCCCCTCATGCTGCTTCCCTCCTTCCCCCCCTCCTCTAATGCCCTCCCCTAAAAACACATATGTCACCATGGTTCGCCACTCCCCTCTGCTGCATGCTCGCTCCTCTTTTAGTCATTCTTTCCTGGCATCCCTTGCCCCTCGGTCTATGCCTAGCAGCGTCATGGAGGATCGCAGCCTCTCTAGCGCCTTCGATACTATGGCTGTAGCGAGTGTGGCCCGTGAGCAGGTGTCCACTCAGGACGTCTCCCCACGCCCCAAGTCCTCCTGCCTCCATCGATTCTTTCCTCGTTGACAACTCTGCCGCCCTCTCTCCTCGTACTGACGTAGCGGCCGTTGTCACCGTGGCTCTTGAGGCACTCTGTGCCCTCCATTTGCTGCCCCTCTGCCACCTAGTACCCGCCCGACCCCCTCATTTTCCCTTATTGGCAGCCATCCTTGACGCCCTCGCTACTCGCTCCTCGACGCACCCCCTGCCTTCCCCCCCCCCCCCGTCCGCCCTATTGGCACTGTCATCCCTGATGTTGGTGGCTCTAGCACTTCTGGTGACCCTGAGAGAGGTACCGCCGCCCCCGGCGGTGCCGTCGCCCCTGGCGGTGCCGTCGTCCTGGGCGGTGCCGTCGTCCCCGGTGGTGCTGTCACTCCTAGTGGTGCTGTCGCTGCCGGCGGTGCCTTCGCCCTTGGCGGTGTTCCTGCACCCGGTGGTGCCACTCCCGCAGGCGGCGGTGTTGCCGTCAGTAGAGCTCTGCCCGCCGGCGGTGCTTCCGCTTGTGGCGCCATCCCGTCCGGTGGTGCTATGCCAGCCAGTGGCACCGTCCTGGTCTGTGGTGTCATTCCGGCCGGTGGTGCCATCCCTGTTGGTGCCGCTCCCCTTGGTGACCCGGTCGCTACCCTTGCTCGTACGAAGGCTCGCCTCGATGCCATGACGCTCGCGGTCTCTCAGCTTACCTGACTTGGTCTCCACCCCCTCCCACTACATTGCTGCCTTTGACTCCTACTCCTGGGCACATCCCTGGTACCCCATTGAGCGACTGGTCTCCCCGCTTTGTGTCCTGACACACATGCATGGCCTCTAGGAGCACTATTATCCTTGTCCTTCCCTTCCCCTCGCTCACCCTAATTGTAGTGCTCTTGCCTTCCACCTCCTCTACTCCACTGTCCCTTCTGTCGCTCTTCGCCAGCTCGATCGGCTCGCGCCGATGGCCACCCTTCTCGCTCGCTCTCATGAGACGTGGACTTTCCTCCTTGCTCTTTACTCTTCTGACTCCTTTTGCACCACTACCTCTCTCCTCGCTGATCTTCCGGCTCTTTGTCACCGTCCTGACGAGTCCTTGAATGCCTACCTGGGCCACGCAGAGCTCCTGCAGAGCGAACTCCTCACTACAGGAGCCTCCCTGACGGATCAGGATTTTGTCACATCCATTGTCTCTGGTCTCAGGCCCGCCTTCTCCAATGTCCTCACTTCCTTTCCCCTCGCCCTCATCCTTCAAGTTGCGTACTAAACTCCCGGGACAGTCTAGCTAGTGTTGTTCGACCGTCTCCGCTCCTTCCACGCGGTCTCCCAGCCTGCGGTCTCTCCAGATGAGCCCGTCCTTTCCGATGTCCTACCCGGCCTCATTCCACCTTCGGTGGCTCATGCCCTTGCTGATCGTGCTTCGCCTGGCGGCGGTGGTCATGGTGGTGGTGGTGGTGCTCGTCCGTCCACGTGTTAGAACTGCGAGGTTGTAGGTCATCATCATGATGCGTGCCCGCTTTTCTCAGTACCCGATCTTCGTGAGCGTATTACGCGTCAACGTGCCTTCCTCCACGGTCGTGCGTATGTTGTCCTTGGTGGTCCGGCACCTGCTGCGGTCCCGGGGCTCCTTTGACTGGCACCCCCGTTCGTCCGCCACCCCCCCTCTGCCCCCCTCTCCCCTTACGGAGGATGCAATCATCGCCCTCATCCGTCACGTCCTGGCAGAGGGCGTGCTTGGCATCCGCCACCAGCTAGTACCCTACTGATCGTTAAATTGGATATTAGTTATTTTTGAGGTGGACGGTTTTGAACGAATTTGTTTTTTCGACGAATTCAATCCAATCACCAAAATATTTAAATCTACCAGTCGATTTCAAAGTTCTCCAAAAAACATTTTCTTTCTCGTCAAAACCGGGCCAGACATTAAATTTTCTATGTTTGGGAGAGAATCCACACATATTATTTAAATAGCTCGAGTGTACACAACCCACAGCGGGTACACTCAAGTCTGACAGATGCGAAGTCGATCGCCGACACTGCGCGCACACTGAAAATGACCGACCACCTCTGCACTTGACTGACGCGGATGATCCTGGCTGTTGGATCATGTGCTCAGTCAGGTGCTGCCGAATCACACACCAGGGCCTGTTGCGTTGTTTTGACATGGATGCCCCAAGCGCACGCAAACGGAAATTAAACGCGATCAGTGGGTATGAGCATGCTTGATCGCCGAATTTAAAGATCAGGTTCCAAGATTCAACGAATTTATTTGAATCAGCAAAATAAATATGCCCGGAAAAATGTTGAACGAATTAAACAATAAAAAGTTAGTAAAATCTACAAAATCGAATTTAACAAGGAGTAGGGTATGTCTCCCTTGTTCGAGATGCTGAATGTCCCTACTTCTTATCCTGCTCCTTTTCGCGTTCTCTCATCCACTCTCTCTCCTTGTCCTCTCTCCCCTCGCACGAATACATATTGTCTCCTCTCCGGCACTTAGCGCATCGTGTTCCCGTCCTGGGTGTTCGACGGTGCCACGACCGACCACATGTTCCCTGTTCGCGAGACGTTTACGTCCTTCAGTCTAGTTTTCGTGATCACTTCGGTTTACACTGGTGATAGTGTTCCGCTCCCTGTTCTCGGTGTTGACACTATCTGACTCACCTCCTCGGCCGACTCCCTCTCCTTGTCCTCCGTCCTCTACATCCCGGCTCTTGACTTTTCCCTTCTGTTTGTTCCAGCTCTTGACGTGTGCGGCTTTTCCACCACCTACGTCCTCGGTCTGATCGCTGTCACTGATCGCGCCAGTGGCTGCGTCGTACTCCGTAGTCGCCGACCCCCTGGCCAGGGTCTGTATCAGGTTCTTGGTCCGCACTCCGTTTTTGTACCCATGGCTAATGCCATTGCTCTTGTCGTTCTCTCTCACTCGGCTCATTCGCACCTACTTCATTGTCGTCTTTGCCATCTTCCTTCCCCTGCTGTGGCCTCTCTACTTCGCACCCTTCCCGTCGATGGCCTATCCGATCCATCAATCCTGGCTCCTTGCGCTGCCGATTGCACCTTTTGTGCGGTCGACAAGATGCATCGCCTCCCTTTTTCCTCCTCCTCTCGTGCGTGTGCACCCCTCAAGCTCATGCATACTGACACTCTTGGCCCTCTCCAGGATGAGTTTCTTCGTGAGCACGTAACGTATGTCCCCAGCTTGATNTCACTGATCGCGCCAGTGGCTGCGTCGTACTCCGTAGTCGCCGACCCCCTGGCCAGGGTCTGTATCAGGTTCTTGGTCCGCACTCCGTTTTTGTACCCATGGCTAATGCCATTGCTCTTGTCGTTCTCTCTCACTCGGCTCATTCGCACCTACTTCATTGTCGTCTTTGCCATCTTCCTTCCCCTGCTGTGGCCTCTCTACTTCGCACCCTTCCCGTCGATGGCCTATCCGATCCATCAATCCTGGCTCCTTGCGCTGCCGATTGCACCTTTTGTGCGGTCGACAAGATGCATCGCCTCCCTTTTTCCTCCTCCTCTCGTGCGTGTGCACCCCTCAAGCTCATGCATACTGACACTCTTGGCCCTCTCCAGGATGAGTTTCTTCNGCCGACCCCCTGGCCAGGGTCTGTATCAGGTTCTTGGTCCGCACTCCGTTTTTGTACCCATGGCTAATGCCATTGCTCTTGTCGTTCTCTCTCACTCGGCTCATTCGCACCTACTTCATTGTCGTCTTTGCCATCTTCCTTCCCCTGCTGTGGCCTCTCTACTTCGCACCCTTCCCGTCGATGGCCTATCCGATCCATCAATCCTGGCTCCTTGCGCTGCCGATTGCACCTTTTGTGCGGTCGACAAGATGCATCGCCTCCCTTTTTCCTCCTCCTCTCGTGCGTGTGCACCCCTCAAGCTCATGCATACTGACACTCTTGGCCCTCTCCAGGATGAGTTTCTTCGTGAGCACGTAACGTATGTCCCCAGCTTGATCAATGACTTCTCTCGCTTCACATGGGTCTTATTTCTCCAAGCAAAGAGCGATGTTGCTCAGACCATCTAGTCGTGGTACGCATCTACGCAATGATAGAGTCGTCACCAGTTGCCCCGCTTTCGGTCTGATTACGGTGGCGAGTGTTTTGGTGACACAACATCATTTTCTGCCCGTAAGGGCGTGGTTCATGAGTTTTCTGCCCCCTATTCTCCACAGCACAATAGGGTGGCCGACCGCTGGAACTGAGGCATCCACACGATGATTGCTGAGACTGGCTTCCTTGCTCAAGGTCATAGTTTCTGGTCTGAGGCGGCTCGTTATTGCACGTGGGTTTGGAACAAGATCCGGCATGGCCCTCTTGCCCCCGACACCACGCCATTCTAGCTCTTCTTTGGTCGGCATGTTAACCTCAGTTAGGCCGTGGTGTGGGGCACCATGGCCACCGTCTACCTTGTTCCCTTTTCCGGTCTGGCAAGCTCGATCCGGCTGGCCGCCTCTGTGTCACTCTTGGCATTGCCCCTCATTCTCGTGCACACCGCTTCTGGGACCCAGTCGCCCACTGCCTCATTGAACCATGTCACGCTCGCTTCTTTGAGCATATGACTTATAGTGCCTTCCGCGCAGACCGTTGTCTCCCTCCTCCGACCTCCGCCATGGCCTACACCTCCGATGATCTTGTGGTCACTGGTGCCCCTTCCCTTTCTTTGCCTACCTTGGTGTCCCCCTCATTGCCTCCTCCGCACCCAGCCACCTCCACTCCTGTCCCTCCCTTCGTGGTGCCATCATCCATCCTACCGTCGACCTCTCATCCCCCCTCATATTCCCACTTCCTTACAGCCCTCTTCGTCTGTCCTACCACACTGTCCTATGGCTCATTCCCTCTTCCCCCGGCTCGTCTCCGCCCCCACGGTCGGGCCTCCTCCCGTATTCAACTCTTCTCCCCTCCCTCTTGTTACTTTGGCCTCTGCCTCACCTCTCGTCCAACTTCCCCCCTCTCTGCCTGCTCTGTCTCTCGGACCTCCCTCTCCTCCTCCGCCTCCTTTTGCCTCCCTCACACCGCCGTGGCGGTCCGCCATTTATCTCTCTCTTCCCTCCCCTCTTTTCGTCCCCTGTACCGTCTCCTGCCTCCCCTCTTGGCTTTCTCTCCTCCCCTCCCCCGCTTCCCCCTGCTCTGACCGCAGCCCAACCTCTGGGTTCCTCCCGTTCTTCTTCCCCTACTTGCTGCGCAAATCTTGTCCTCCTCTCTATTAAGGATATCCTTCCAAGGACGTCCTCCCCCGTCGATCTTGCGGGTGATCCCGTTCTTGCAGCTGTGATACCGCCCCCTCCGTCCTGGCCTCCTACCGCCTCTTCCGTCCATCCCTCGACCTTCCTTCCTCTTGTTGATTTCCTTTCTCGGGAGACCCTTCTCCCTCTTCCTCTTTCTCCCTCCCAAGCCCCTTCACCGCCTGCACCCCTCTTTTCTACATCTCCTCTTCCAGCAGCTTCCCCTCGCCCACCCGTCCCTAGTCCAGACTCCCTTCTCAGTGCCCCCTCTCACCCCCACTCGTGGATGTGCACGCATACTGTCTGGGCTCGTCCTCCCATCCTTCCTCCCCTTCCCGTATCCTCCTCCCGTGTACCTTTTCCCATTTCTCCCACCTCTATATCCCTGCTCCCTCATTCTGCCTTAGACACTCCTCCTCCCTGTTCACATGTTTCGTCCCGCACCCGCTCTCGCACCGCTCGCACTCTTACCTACACCTCTGTCCCTCTCCCCACAGTCCCTCTACCTTCCTCCTCGTCCCCTGTCTCACCTCCCGTCCGGTCATGTCTCCCTCGGTCTCTCCCATATCCCCGATCCCAACATCGTCACCTCACTCTCCATCTCTTGTCCCCCAGGTGCCTATTCTTGCTTTTCCTCCCATCTCACCCTGTCCGGAAGCTGCTGCCTGGCACGCGGCTTGTGTTGGAGAGTTTGCCGCTCTGGCCGAGCACGGTGTGCTCGAACTCGCTGACCTTCTTCCCGATCGCCCAGCGATCAAGACCAAGTGGGTCCTGCGCAAGACGTTCACCGTATCGGGCGCCCTCGACCTGTACAAGGCTCGTCTCACCGCCAAGAGCTACTCCCAGTTCCTCGGTGTTGAATTTACTAACACCTACGCTCCTGTCGACTGTTTCACGACTAGTCGTGTGGTCATCTGTGTTACAGCTCACTTTAAGTGGGAGCTTCACCAGATGGACGTGAATAACGTATTTTTACACGGTCATCTTGAGGAGGCGTTGTACATGGTCCAGCCTCCTGGATTCTCTCATGGTACCGGACGGGGCTGTAGACTCCGCTGCGTGCTCTACGGTCTCCTCTAGTCTCCTCGTTGTAAAAATAAGGAACTCTTGTCCACCCACGTCCACGGTGGTTTCCATCCTAGTCAGCTCGATCCCTCCCACGTTTTCGGTGGCACGACTCTCGTGCCCACCTTCATTCTGGTGTATGTGAATATCCTCCTCATCACCTTTCCTTCCTCATCTGCAATCTTCGAGGTAAAGGGTCTCCTCTCCTCGGCATACCGCATGAAGGACCTTGGCATTGCGGCCATAATCTTGGGGATACAGATGGAGCGTCTACCGGGCTGTCTTCTTGTCCATCAGGTGCACTATGTCCAGACCCTCACAGACCGTTTCTCCTACGTTGTCGGCCTCTCTCGCCCCCTCCCTGCTGCCTCCTCGCCCATGCCACCGGACACCCAGCTCGCCCTTCGTCTAGACCAGGACACAGATTCGGGTACACTGGAGTCCGCCGTTATGTTCCAGTCCATCATTGGTGCACTCTCGTACCTGGCTGACACCACTCATTTGGACATCGCTTGTACGGTGAATGTCCCCGCCCAGTATGCCCACGAGCCTCGCACGGCTCATCTCTAGGTGGTCGCGTACATCCTTCGCTATGTCCTTGGTTCTGCCCAAGCTGGCCTTGTGAGGGTGTGTGCTCTTTGGAGATTAAGTTTTAGTATGTGGACAGCACAATCGCAGCGGAAAGATAGACTTGGAGAAGTCTTGAAGCCAGAGCTAAAAAGTACAAGTTAATTAGACTGAACTGAGTACAGGGTTTTTATAGTGTCCGGCCGGATAGCCCAGGCCTCAGCCTAATGCTTTCCTAGCTTGCTACAACAAGCTACTTGCACGTGTACTTGGTACCCTACTTGCACCTGAACTCGGTGCCCTAATTGCACCTAGTGCCTTGTGCGAGAAGTCCTCGACCGTCAATCATCCAGATCGATGGTCCATCCTGTCTCTCGGTGAGCCGCCTTGTTGGTCTTGTATGACTCTTGGCGGTGCATGCGGTCGCCCCGGTGCGCACGCAACCGATGGTACTGCGACTGTCCCACGGTCGCAGCCAATGGAACTGCTACCGCCGTGAACCACATGCGCTTTCGGGGCCGTCCGTCGCAAGACTGCCCCTTAGCGGGTAGCGTTGCCATTACGCTACTCGCCGAGAGGGTAAAAGCCACCCTCGCGTTGCATGTTCGGAATGCCACGCAAAGGTGCCCTTGGCGTGTGGAGCTCACACTCGCTTGCTCGCTCCTCGCATCCTCGCATCCTTGCATCCTCGCATCCGCGAGCCATCGGGGTCGAGCCGGAATTCCTGATGTATTTCGGAAGACCGGACAATACCTCGAGTGTCCCCAAAGCCCAGGTGAGACCCCGAGTATCCCAGAAAAATAGGACACCTCGTTACATCCTCCCTCCCCCCGTCGGAGGCGCAATGTCCCAGCGCGCCTGAGATACTCTTCGAGAACATTGTTGGTACCCCCGACATTGAAGTTGGCCTCTGGCTCCCAAGAGTTGTGCTCTGCTGGGTAACCCTTCCACTACACCAGAAACTCGCGCCAACGTCCCCTCTGGCGGTCCGCCAAACTCTTTTCCACCTCAAACTCTTCACTGACCTCAACCTGGACAGTAGGAGGTGGATCTGTTTCACGACCCTGGAAGAAGGTGTGAGGGTCACAATAGGCACAAAGCAGGGAGATGTGGAACACTGGATGGATAGTGTAGTGATCTGGCAGCTCCAGCTTATATGATACAGCCGACCGCTTCTCCAGAATGCGGAACGGACCCACCCATCCCGGCTTCAACTTGGGACTCCTAACTCCCATCAGCAGCAGGTTTGCAGAGTTCAGCATCACGTGATATCGCACTTGGAACTCCTCCGCAGTGCGATGCTTATAAGCCTGCTCCTTCTGCTACTTCTGTGCCTTCAACAGCTGCTGCCGCAGCACGTCCCAAGTGGTGGTAAATCCATCAGCAATCTACTGCACAGTCACAAGAGATGTTGTAGTAGCAAGGGCGGCTGGGCTCAGTGACTGGTGGCTATAGACCACCTCAAACGGTGACTTCCCTGTTGATGCTGACAATGCTGAGTTGTAAGCAAACTGTGTCACTCCGAGCTTCTCCTCCCAACCCTCTCCATCCGGTGGGATCATGCTCCACAGCAGTTGCTCCAAAGTCTGGTTGGTGCACTCCGTCTGTCCATCGCTATGTGGGTAGTATGTTGTAGTCAGGTACACCCTTGTGCCCAGCTTCCCCATGAGATCTCTCCAAAACCACAAAGTGAAGCGTGGATCGCGATTTGAGACCACCAACTGCGGCACTCCATGCATCTTGATGACATGACTGAGGAGTCCCAACACCCGTAACGCTCTCCGGACATGCAATGAAATGTGCCATCTTGGAGAACCGGTCCACCACCACCAACACCGTGTTGTTACCCTGCTGCATCACAGGCAAACAACCGAGGAAGTCAAGGGAGATGTCTGTCTATGGCCTCTCTGGTACAGCAAATGGTTGAAGCTCCCCAGGTGGCTTGGTCCTCTGCATTTTGATGCGTTGACATACATTGCAACTACTCACAAACCTCTTGTAGTGAGTCATCATTGAAGACCACCAGCATTGACGTGCCAAGACTTTGAGCGTCTTGTTGAAGCCGAAGTGACCCGAGTAGTGGATGTCATGCGCCTCCTCCAACAACAACTGCTTCAATGGCACATAGTCAAGTATGACAATCCTCCGTGCCTGCCCCATTCGCCAATACACTCCATCCCGCGTGGCGTCTTTCACCGCACCACCCATGCACTCACTGTACACGCCATAACTGTACTTGAACAGGCTATGCCTGACTGGAGATCCCATCAGTACTGAGATGGCATTAAGGCTCAAGTCATGCCTCCTTGACAGAGAATCTGCCGGGTTCACCTTTCCATGCTTGTACTGGATCTCATAGTCAAAACTTCCTTTAAAGAAGTGCATCCAGCGAGTCTGTCGGTGACTGAGTTTCGGCTCATCTTCAGATACTTTAGGGCATACTGATGCATGAAGACCACGCAACACCACGACTCGAGGTAGCACCTCAAGTGCTTGAACGCATGGATCACCGCAAGCATTTCCTTTTCAAGGATTGTGTTGTTCAGCTCCGCACCTTGCAGATTGCATGATGCGTACACAATCGGCTACGACCCCTTTCCACGATCTTGTATGAGCACCAACCTAATGGCATAGTTGCTTGCATCCGTCGCCATGACATACTCCTTGGATAAATCTGGATGCACCAGGACCGGAGTGTCACACATTGCAGCCTTGAACTCCTAGAAGCTATTCTACTCCTTCTCGTCCCATTCCCACTGGTGATCCTTCCTCAGCAATTGAGTCAGTAGTACACCCTTCTCTGCGTATCCCTGGATGAACTTCCGATAGCAATTAACAAACCCCAGGAAGACCTGGATATCACGCATGTACTTTGGTGTCAGCCACTAATTCACTACTTCTACTTTCTTTAGATCCATACCAAGACCCTTGCTGCTCACGATGCGTCCAAGGAACTCCACCTCCCTTTTCTTGAACTCGTACTTGGAGAGCTTTACAAACAACTTCTCTGTCCGAAGAATGTCCAACACCTGCCAAAGATGTTACAAATGCTCTTCCAGAGTTCGGGAGTAGATGATGATGTCGTCAAGGAACACCACCACGAACTGGTCCAAGTGAGGTTGGAAGATCTTGTTCATGAGGCTCATGAATGTTGCAGGAGCGTTGGTCAATCCAAACGGCATCACGAGGTACTTGACATGGCCGTATTGCATCCCAAACGTCGTCTTCTCCACATCCTGCTCCGCAATCCGGATCTGATGGTACCTCGAGCGCATGTCAATCTTGCTAAAGTACTGCGCTCCTCTCAGCTGGTCAAACAACTCCTTGACCTTTGGCAGCGGGTACCAGTTCGTGATCTTTACGTTGTTCAGTGTGCGATAGTCCATACACATCCATAGTTCCCCTGTCTTCTTTTTCACAAAGAGGACCGGTACAGCGTAGGGTGACACCGACAGCCTGATGAACCCTTGCTCTGTCAGCTCCTCCAACTGCTTCTTAAGCTCATCCAGCTCCTTATCACTCATGCGATAAGCAACCCACATTGTTGGAGCTGCCCCAAGAACCAGTTCAATTATGTGGTCAATCTCCCACTTTGGTGGTAAACCCTTTAGCAGCTCAGTAGGAAACACATCACCATAGCTGTCCAACACTCCCTTGACGCCTTCTGACAGCTCCGGCATTGGTGCTTTCTGCTGCTCTCCTTCTTGTTGCTTTGCCTCTGTTGCCAACACTTCCACCTCCTCAGCCGTTTTTTTCTGCCGCATCCACACGAGGTAAACTTGGTCCCCCTTGTGCTGACAGCGCTTCAGCTGCACGTGACTTAACTGCGACACCTTGCCTGCCTTGGAGTCCCGCTCCTCAGTCCACAGCGGCAAAACAATTTGTTATCCGCAATTCTTCACTTTCACCTGAGTGCTCACCCAATCCACAGCAACATTCCACCGGTGCAGCCAGTCACGCCCCAGAATAGTGTCATAGGTATCCATCCGGCACGTGCAAAAGTTCACCTCGCACGACAGCTTACCCTGACGGACCCTCAAAGGCTTCAGAGGCAATCCACACTCCAGCTCCCCTTGCACCTACTTGACCTTAGTTGGCTTTCCAGGTAGCCGTGCAAGCCTCAACCTTTCTACGAGCTTGTCGCTGAAGAATGAGTGCGACGCACCGCAATCCAGAAATTCTTTAATCTACCGGCGAGTCTGGCACCCCTTGCCGTCCGTAGAACCAGCCGATGCGATTTCAGCTTTTAGGAGGATTCTCGGAACGCTCCTGCTTCCTTAGCTCCACAACAATACACTCGGCAGCTCCCTGATTGTTGAAGGCCTTTCAGGACTGGTGTTCGCTGATGCGGATGAAGCTTTCCCAGCAGTCGGCCATATGCCACTCATTGCTGGTTTCCGTTTCAGTGTTGCTTCTTCTTGCAGTCCTTCTTGTGGTGCCCAAGCTTTCCGCAGATCCAAAAATTTCCACAACGCGGCTTACTCTGTTGATGGCCTCCTTGCACTGCCTCGATCTCCATGGGGTTGGTTAGTTGGTATTGTGTTTGACGCTGAAAATATTCCTGCTTCTCAGACCCCCTCGAAGGTAGCGTAGCACGTCAACGCGCTCAGCAGTGGCTACCATCGCCAGGAACTCTGTGATGCCACTTAGTGCCAGCGTGCGCTGAATTTCTGCCTTCAAGCCGTCATGGTTCTTGTCGACCATCTCCGGCTCGCTCATGTCGTCAATGTCTGAGCACAATGCCAAGAAACAACGTGTGTACTCCTGCATCGAGCCGATCTGCTTCAACTGCTTCAGCTTGTTGCGTGCGACCATGGAGGCGTTCACGAGATCGAACCAATCTCTGATGGCTTGCTCAAATTAATCCCATGTCTTTGGCACGCGAGCTTCAGCTTGCCCTGCGCCTGGCTGCCACAATACGGCATGTTCCACAGCTGTGTTCCCATCTCCACCTCGAGTTGCCAGCACATTCAGCTGCCTCCACCACTCCAATGCTGCTGCGATAGCAGTGTCACCGTGAATGACACACGCACATCATCGTCCTCTGGAGGGTGACCAAGAGCCCCAAAGTAGCTGTTCATTGTGAACAACCAGGTTCGCACGCTCACTCCCTTGACTGAGGGATTGAATGCTTCCCGAGCCTTTGGCTTTGGTCTCAGCGGACTCCTTCACCGGGCCACCCAAACCTGTCCAGCGTCAGTCCGGTCCCGCAGATTAGCCAGCTGCCAGTTGAGCCACTCATTCTCCAGCTTGAGGGCTCCCAGCTGCTCTATGATATACTGCAGGGCCTGCTCCATGGCTCTTGATGACTTTTAGCCGCTGGAGATCCTTCAAAAAAAATTGGCAGCGTTTCGGCAGCAACTAAAATACTTTCAGCAGCAATTCGGCCGTCTAGGATGAGAATCTAATGTGTTCAAAGTGTGTGGGAGTTACTTGTCGTCTCCCACGCACGCACGGTAGGCCGTGTGGACGCTTTGGAAATGTAGAAAAATTTCCAGAGGTTGGCTTGTGTATTGGCTTTGAAGTCTGGTCCAAAAATCTCTCTCTCGACCATCCTCGAAGTTGTCCGGCGTAGTCCGCGCCTTTGCTCCTTGAATTATGGCAAGCTCCAGCAGCGCTTCCGCCTAACGTGTAGCTCTAGCTATGATACCAGATGTGAGAGTGTGTGCCCTCTGGAGATTAAGCTTTAGTGTGTGGAGAGCACATTCATAGTGGAAAGATAAACTTGGAGAAGTTTGGAAACAAGAGCTGGAAAATACAGGTTAATTGGACTGAATTGAGTACAGGGTATTTATACTGTCCGGCCGGCTAGCCCAGACCTCAACCTACTGCCCAGATCTAGCTTGCTACAACAAGCTACTTGCACCTGTACTCGGTACTCTACTTGCACCTGAACTCGGTGCCCTACGTGCATCTAGTGTCTTGTGCGAGAAGTCCCCGGCCGTTGATTGTCCAGATCGACGGTCCATCCTGTCTCTCGGCGAGCCGCCTCGTTGGTCTTATACGACTCTCGGCGCTGGGTGCGGTCACCCTGTTGCGCACGCCACCGATGGTACTGCGACCGTCCCATGGTTGCAGTCAACGGAAGTGCTACCGCCGTTGACCGCATGCGCTGTTAGGGCCGTCCGTCGCGAGACTGTCCCTCGGCAGGTAGCATTGCCGTTACGCTACTCACCGAGAGGATGAAAGCCACCCTCGCGTGGTGTGTTCGAAACGCAATGCAAAGGTGCGTGTAAAACACGTCCCTGGCGTATGGAGCTCACACTCGCTTGCTTTCTCCTCACGTCCTCGCACCCTCGCATCCTCGCATCCTCGCATCTGCGAGCCGTCGGGGTCAAGCCGGATCTCCCGACGTATTTCCAAAATCCGGAAAATGTCCCGAGTGTCCCCAAAACCCGGGTGAGACCCCGAGTTTGCCAGAAAAGTAGGACACCTTGTTACATGCCTTGTCTTCTAGGCTGGGTCTGGCGTGTTGCTCTTGGAGGGCTATGCCGATAGTGATTATGCATGCAATACAGACGCTCGCAGCCGCAACGGCTTCGTCTTCCTTCTTGGAGTTGCTGTCATCTCCTGGCACAGCAGGAAGCAGGGATGTGTTGCTCGCAGCACTGGGAGGCTGAGTATATAGCTCTGGATGGTGCTGTCGGTGAGGCAGTGTGGCTCCGTTCTCTTCTTGGTGAGCATCGTCTCCCCACCCCGGCTGTGCCCCTCTACACGGACAATGAGATTGTGTTAGCCATTGCTAGGAATGCCGGTGCTCTTCATCGTCACACCAAGTACATCAATGTTGAGCACCACTACATGCATGACATTGTCGCGGCAGGCGATGTCTCTCTCCGGTTCATCTCTGTCGAGTACCAGCTTGCAGACTTTCTCACGAAGGCTCTCCGCCAGCCTGCCTTCCCCTGTGAATATCGCTGTTGTTGGTCTTCGTACCCTTCCTCGTTGGACTGATGCTCTTCTTTTCTTCCTCATTGTCGTTGCCTGCATCGTTTGGTCCTCTGCTCGATGACCGCTTGCATGTTGCATCTGTGTTTGTTCCCCTGCCATGGGTTTCTTCCCTCCGTGTGTCCGTCTCCTGCAGGTTCTTCTTCTGCACTCAGTGCCCTTCGCCGCCAACCTGGTGTCTCCCATCTGTCTCTTTCCATTCTCCTGTCCCGTCTCTCCCCTCTGTCCCCCTCCTTTGTGCCCTCTGTATGCCTCTGTTGTCATGTGCCTCTGGGTGTTGGTTGCAGGCCCTTGAATCTCTACTGTGGAGTCCCCTTCCTCGCTAGGTACTTTTGGGCTGCCGCTCTTGGCGGTGTGGCGCTCCTGGCGGGGTGCTCCGGCCGGGTGTAGCTGGATGGGTGCTTCTGCATGGGTTCTCCTCGATGGGTGCTCTTGGCGGAGTGCTTCGGTTGCATACTTTTGGTGGGATGCTCCTAGATGGGTGCTTCTGGACGGGTGCTTCTGGATGGGTGCTCTTGGACAGGTACTCCTGGCGGGGTCCTTAGGTCGCCCGCTTCTGGCTGGGTGCCTCGGCGGTGTGCTTCGGGAGGGGTTCTCCAGGCGGGATGTCCCTGCCGGCGTCCTGTGCCGCCATCTTGGTAGCAACATGCTCTCGGTCGCTGGTGTCTGCACAGACGCTCCACCTAGTGGTCCTGCCGGTGGCCTCTAGTGGTCCTTTGGGACTTGTGCTGTGGTGTTCAAGCTTTCTGCTTGGGACATCCACCCTCGCTTGCACTATGGTGCTAAAGTAGCAAACATTTGATGTTACTTGTGTCAGGGAGCCTAGTTTAGTCCTAGACTTGCCATGCGTGTTACCTTCCTTGCCAGACGTACGTCTCCTTACGCTGTACGCTTTTGAGGTACACTCGACATTGCCTGAGCAACTTCGCATGTGCCTCGCGTGGTTCACCACGCCATGTGGCAAACCATGCAAGGCGTGAGGTGCGACCCGATAGGGATTAGGCACCGAACCTCCGCTCGCTCATTCTTTGCAACGACTTTTGCAAAACTGGCTCGCCTCGATCTCCTCTCTATCTTTCTCCTCGATCTGCCCCTCACATCCCTCAAGAGCCCCGTCCCTCATGGCTCTCAAGAGCTCCCGACCCCCGCTGTGACTAAGTGTCACACTCCCCGCCTCATAAACCCGAGAGCCCTCGCTCTCGGGTCTCTCTCCTCGTCCGCCTCTCTTCCTCTCTCCCCCTCCCAGGCCTGTACGACCGTCTTCAAAGTTTTTGTGACATTTGAGTAGGACACAATACAAACCGTACCCCCTGTTTGGTTCAAACTTTGAAAACCGTCCATAGCACATGATAATTATGCATGCGCGCCCATAATACAAAACTATTCTATAACTGTGCCCCCATTTTCCAAAGCAATGACAAGTTGCAGTTTTGGAGTAGTGTCCAACGTCGCTCGTTATGGAGTCTCTGCTCCCCGTGAAATAACGATCAAACAATGATTTTTTTTTAATAACCGTGCATCCAATTTTAAAAGCAATTGGATTTAAAAAAACTACGAAAAATCAAACCATCTAGTTTTTCATGCAAACCGTGATCAAACCCTATCCCAAATTGCATTCGGAATTTAGATTTTTTTGTGTGGACACCTGTTGGGCCTCGCGATAGCGGGGCACAGCAGGTTCCTTTTCAACGCATCGGGAGTCTCAAACATGTACGTCAGGGACGTAACATCGGACCCTCAATGCAAACTACACACAAACCCCTTCATTGGACAGTCACAAACCCCCTTGAAAGAGGACGGATATGCTGACATCAGCAGTCCAAAGCGACATTCATCGGCCATTGCATCGTCGCAAAAATTGGGTCAAAACCTCGTTGAGATGCAAAATGGGGGCAGTTTATCATTGTAGTTTTGTATTATGGATACGGTTTGATTTAAGTTTGGTACTCTGGGTACACTTTAAAAATGTTTACACGATAGGGGGCGTATAGAAAAAGTGTCCATTTGAAAACTGCAAAAATATGGTGTGAATGATATTTTGTGACGCTGAAACTCACTTCTAAAAAGAAAAGAGGGCATAAAACAGCACAGACGTAGCTCGTTTCTTTGAGTTCAAAATTAGCGCAGTACACTACTATGGTGCACTACTGTGGCACAAGTGAGGGATATCTCCCAGGCAACGTAACAATACCGTACGGAAACAAAGGAAAAACACCGGTATCGCTGTACCAAGACACCATGGTAAGATACTGTAAGAATACTGAGGAATCGGTATTACCACTATTGTTACATCCCTGACGTACACGAGTCCCTAAACTCCATGAGTAAATAGTTCTGCCATTACATTTGGCCGAGGGAATTTAGGCCACCTGTCCTGACCTCCGGTGTTCCATTTCAGAAGGTTCAGACAACTTCGACCACTTTCCAGAATGGTCAACAGAAGTGTCGTGAACCACATCCATGTTTCGATATTTTTCGTTCGACATCTTGACGACGCTGGACAATTAAAAGGCTGCGCCTTGGTAATCTAAAAGCCCCCGACTTCTTGGCAGGGCTTCTCAAAGTAGCCAGTCAGGGTACCACCTCGCACGTGTCGCTCGCCTTGAGCGCCAAGGACCCAACATGTGCCTCATTCTCATTCTCGACACTGTGTATATGAACTTGACTCACTCAACAATTATGATCGAAGTGCACTTATTGCTTAATATGGATTATCCATTTGTCCTAGTCCTTGGAACGTCTTTTGTTCCATACCTCATCCCTGTGAACCACCTATGTTCTGCTCGGTATAACACTTGGTATTAGAGCGCAACAGTGTTAGAGGGGCAGTGGACGCAATAACTACCTGGCGACAACCTCACACAAGTCTTCAGTGCATCTCCACCATTCAGAAGATCACAGACCTCGCGATGATAACAGTGAACAGAGCGAGCATATCCGGTGACGAGTAGCAGTCAGTCTTGAGAGTAAATAGACAGCAGTGCCAGCGTTTGCGGCAAATGGCACGACAACGGCAAACCCGAAGTCCAACCCAGTGACCAACCCTTCGGGCTTGGGAAATCCTTTGCCTATGCCACTACCCGTCGGGTCGACGCCAGACGACAGGCTCGAATTCATGAAGACCCCTACCAGAAAGTGGCAGGAGTCGAGAGCCTCAACACCCATCTGCTCCAACAACTCAACATGGAAATGGAGGAGCTTGAGATTTCACGTGCGTGTAAAATAGTGCTTACAAAGAGAAATCTCTAACTTTCGAGTGAACCCCAGATTCGATTGGGACTCCCCGAGCTATTCAATTCAGCAAACTCACAAGGACCAACAGTCATGATGTATCTGACGAGTTTGGAGGTATACTTCACCGCTCCTGGGGTCAACAACGACAAGAAAATATTGACCTCGTGGTCTTGCTTTTGCGTGGCAGGACATTACGTTGGTGGTCCAATTCTTAGACCATCTAATAGCCACAGGAGACCAGCAGACCTGGATCAATGGCTCACGCGACCACTCTGACATCGTCGGCCACAGGCGTACTGCCTCTCAAGCAGATAAATTTGACATGACATGACTCTCTCACGCCACCGGAAACGTAGAGCGACTTCACTCCCGCTACACTGGCCCGTTTTGGAAAACTTAATGAAGAGTGTGACACAAAGGTACAGACTCCAATGCCTGCGTCAGCAGTCCAGCGTGGCAAAGTATACGTGCCGTTTCTGCAAAATTATCACCAAAAACAACCTCATCCCCGACGAACTTTGTTTTTACTATAACAACGGCCTCAAGAGAGACGTTTGGCGAGCAATCACCACCTTCGACATCTAGGACGAACTTCCACAAATGATCATAGCAGCCAACTGTATCGACAGTGCCGAATACAATGCTCGGATGCAGGATTCCAATGACTGGCGATCCCAAAGCCAAAATTCAATTGTGGCAGAGGAAAGTCGTAGTCAGCAAAAACCTTGTCTCCAATGGAGATTGATGCTGTCGATGAGCGCAATCAACGGCTCTGCTGGGCTTGCGAGAAGCCGGGCCATATCTCACGCGACTGTCAAAAACAGCAACAGCGGGCCAAAAGGGGGGGAGAACCCGCAAAAAAAGAGTAAGGATTCAGAAAACGGCAAAGGACAGGGGTAGACGGCGAGTCTCCTGTCCGGTTGAAAACATCTGCGCCGACCGATTGCCCATTTGAGCGTCTCACATTGTCGCAGACGAGGGTTCCTGAGATCGCAAAGTTCGACGAGGGTTACAACGACGACCAACCGGTGATGCTGCGACAGGTACAACCGAAGGACTGTAAAAGTTGTAGAATGGTACCAGCACTACTAGACGGAGGAGCTTCTCACAAACCATGCCGTTGTAAGCAACGACATGGTTCAGAAGCGAGGTTTGCAGATCCAACCGGGGGTGTTCGAAGGAAATTTGTCAAAAAAGAAATTGCAGATCCATTGACTTTGTGAACCTCATCAACTGCAAATCGGCGATCTGCACGGAGATGTGACGGTGTGGAGAACTTGCCCAATGAGTGAACACAAAATCATTCTAGAGCAAGATTTCCTGTACCGGTACAATCCAAAGGCGGAATGGACAAATGGATCAGTCTACGTCAACATTAATGACAAAAAACCACATCTGCCTCTGGTGGAGCGACCCAGGATGCAGCGGTGATTACAGAAAGCGCCAGAGGTGGAAGCAGCGGAGACATTTGCTGCAGTCACAAGATGTTAACTGAAATCTTTAGACGTAGCCGAGAGATATCTGTGATACGGAGTTCAAGCGTGGCTAGTCTACATGGAGGCAGGTGAATTGAAGCTGCAAAGGCGAGCACATTGGCCTCGACAACTGAAAATTTTGCAGCCAAGTTGGAGGAAATTAAAATGCTCATCAAGGAGTTCAAAGGAATTTTTCCCGATGAATTATCCCGAGAGCTGCCTCTGCAGAAGAACATTAACCATCAGATAGACATGAAGCCTGAAAGCAGACCGGCGGTGAAAGGGACCCCTCGTAGGGCGGCGTGGATGGTCAGGTAAACCCCTGACGGAGCATGTCATCCAGCTGCTTCTTAAGTTTGGTTAGCTTGTAATCGCTCATCCGACCGCAACGGTCATAGCAACAGGTACACTAGAAAAATCAGCAGCAGCAGCAGCAACAACCACAGCAATGACAATGATAGTAATACTAGTGGCAGCGTTTTTGGAGTACCACTTGTGGCACCCAATCCCAAAAGCGGACGAGGTCGGATGACCCAGCCTGGTCCTCATCAAGGAATGCGATGAGTCCACGCTTGCAGGAGATTGCCAAACTTCAGGTCTAGTACGTCGAGATTCAGCAATAGGAGCACTGACAGAGCGTTTTACTCGAGGAAATCATGCATCTACTGTTGACATGATTGGGTACATCGGAGTAGCCTATGCGGGCACTCGGTATCATCACACCAGCGGCAAACCGGTAGTTCACTTCACACATCACGGCTGCGTAGCAGTATGTCTTCAAGCAGGAGCAGCTTCATCTTGGAGATCCGATCAATGATGTTGAGGACAAGCCTGTAGACTCATGTCAAGAGGAGGTACATGTCTTTGAGGAGTGTCTGAGCCAGCTGTGCCTTGGCTCACCTGCTATCACCTTGGTATGCCAGAACACCTAACGGCAGACAATGGAGGTTTCATTCAATGGCATTTGTGTCAACGGCGGTCTTCCGCCACTGTTTGCACTGAAACCAGAGGTCACCCTCCCAGCAGAGCCATAGCCAAATGACTTCGTAAAATTCCCTCCTTGCTACGTGAGTACAGTCAGATTTGACTCTTGGGAGGTGTTGTTCCAGGTATGGGCCGATGTAGAGGGAGTCTGGCCATACAACCGAAGCTAGTATCAGAACTCAGGCCCTAGTCAGGTTCAGGCAGTAGTGCGAGAAATACAGGGCCTTTTGTACGTCATTCCAAAGGAGATGGTTGTCAAATTCTGGCCCTTCTGAGGTACGGAAGGGACTGGGACCGGGACTCTCGGCCTCCGTTGAGGCCGAGAGTTGGAGCTGACTCTGTTTACTCCATAGAATCACCCGACAATGTCTTGTTGCCTTGCACATTTTGAAACTCTTTTGTATAGAGTGTTTCAGTCGGCATGTGATTACTCGTAGCGTGCCATGCGCATCTACATTCACTCTATATATACATATATATATATATATATATATATATATATAGAGAGAGAGAGAGAGAGAGAGAGAGAGAGAGAGAGAGAGAGAGAGAGAGAGAGATAGATAGATACATAGATACATAGATTCATATATATATATATATATGTATGAATCTATGTATCTATCTATCTCTCTCTCTAAGAGAGAGATAGATAGATGTATCTAAGAGTT
>SZWC01004969.1:77820-105942 GCA_023375785.1 Penium margaritaceum
AAAGATCTCGTGGCACAGGTTCCACGGGTTGACGGACTCTACGTACTGCAGACAACGGCAGCAAAGAGCTCGGAAAAGGAGGGCCATGCGGGTGCAGCGGAGGCAGTGGTCTCGACACCCACGCAGGAGAGCACACCAACGAAAACTGAAAAAGCATCCTCTGCCGCAAAAGACGAAGACGCTGATCTGTGGCATAGACGCTTTGGGCATGTGGCAAACAGCACACTCCAAGTCATCCAGCAACAACAGCTGGTCCGTGGCATGGATGGTTGCAAGAAGGATGCGGTTGGATGTGGCAGCCTGTGTGAACCTTGCCTCCAAGGCAAGACCAAGCGAACGCGCTTTGAGCGCAATGGTCGCCGCGCAGAATCAGCCCTTGACCTCATTCACACCGACGTGTGCGGACCCTTTCGCACGGCGTCAAATGGTGGTAGCAAGTATTTTCTGACCTTCATAGATGACCACAGCCGCAAGGTGTGGATCTTCTTCCTCAAAGCAAAGGGAGAGGTCAGAGAAAAGTTGCAGGAGTTTGTCGCCATGGTGGAGCGGCAGACCGGAAAGAAAGTCAAAGCGATGCGAAGCGACAACGGTGGAGAGTACGAGGCATGCAAGGGCTGGTTGAGGCAACATGGGATCAGCCACCAGCCCACAACGCCTTACACGCCGCAGAGCAATGGTGTTGCCGAACGAATGAATCAGACCATCCTCGGCATGGTGCGTAGCATGCTCTTTGATGCAAAGCTTCCACCGCGGTTCTGGGCGGAAGTGGCAAGAACGGCATGCTTTACCCCCCCCAAAGGTGTAAAGTGTATTGGGGGAGTGTACATGGTAAGTGTATTTGACGGACACGTGAAAAATACACAAAGTGTATTTTGAGAAGATGTCAATAGACAATCGTCGACCATCGATCTATGATGATCGACGATCGACGATGTACGCTTCGATCGTCTAGACATAGATGAAAATCGATGATCAATGACCATCGGCTAGTCGTCAACACATATGACGATCGATAACAGGTTTGCTAGGGATTCGAGTGTGGGATACAAATCCCCTTCTGCGACAGAAGGGAACCTGTTGGGCCCCGCTACAGCGCGGCCCAGCAGGAGTCTGGGAAAGAGAAACAATTGAACCCTTAACCCCGGCAGTAAAACGGTGTCGATTGTGTCTCTGACTAGTTCCGGGGCTAGGAATAGGCGTTTGCATTCTTCACAGAAGTAGCATCTTTAAGGTCTAAGGACAAATGTAATTCTGTTTAAGGGAACTGTAAATGGAGTTGTGGAAAAAGAAGGCATGGTTTTTGTTGGATTTTTATGTTTGTATTACCAGCCTTCCAAGAACTTTCGCATGTTGAGGCATACAAGTACATGTTATTATGTATGAACACACGTAGTAAATTGAATTGTAACGTATCTTCCACAAAGGTACCATGAAATTTCCAAAGGCTTACATTTGACATGTACACTGCATGAAGAGTGTATTTTTCAGAGGTGATTAACCTTAAATGCTTGTTTGATGTCCCCCCAATTCCACTTGGTAGTTTTACGAGTGAAATCATAGAGAGGCACTGACACTCAGGCGTAGTCCTTTATAACCTGATGTTAGTAGTTGCAGAAGCCAAAAAGTACTTGGAAGTACCAAACACTGGTTTGCGTTGGCCAATCAGTGACTGTATTGACCTTTTTTGGGTCCATGGTGATCCGTCTGCCGCCATTGATGTGGCCCAGAAACTCAAACAAACGGCAACTTAAGCCGTATTTGGAAAATACGGCTCTTTGAAAAAATTTAAGAATGTTTAGGAGATGCTCATTGTGCTCCTTTAGGGTACGACTCTACACCAGAATGTCATCAAGATGCATGATGACAAAGTCATCGTGGCACGCACAAAAAGTGTTATTCATCACCGCCAAGAATGTTGCAAGGCGTTCGTGAGTCCAAACGGCACAATTCTGAACTCGAAGTGTATGTATCTGGTACGGAATGCGGTTGTCTCGACGTCCTTATCATATATATGGATCAGATGATAGACGCTGTGGAAGTCGATTTCGGTGAAGGTTCAAGCCCTGCAGAATTGGTCAAAAGCTTCTTCCGTCCACAAAAGAGTGTAGCAGTTCTTGATGGTGACATCGTTTAATGCTCGGAAGTCCACGCACATCTGCATCTTTCCAGTTTTCTTCTTCACAAAAGTACAGGTGCCACGTAGGGTGACGTGGAGGGTTAGATGAACCCCTTACAGAGGATCTCGTCTAGCTGCTTCTTGATTTCGATCACCTTGTGATCGCTCATATGATAGTTCCCTTTCACCACTGGTCTGCTTCTTGACTTCAGGTATATCTAGTGATTGATGTTTCATTACAGACGCAACTCTCATGGCGGTTCGTCTGAAAGGACTCCTTCGAACTCCTCAACAAGTGGTGCAAACTCTTCAAGAACGACTGTGAAAGTGTGAAGGCCGACGTTGTCACCTTGGCTACTGCAATTTCTTTTGCTTCCCCTATAGCCACGCTTGAGCTCCACATCGCAGATATCTCTTGGCCACGTCCAAAGATATCTGTTGGAATTTAGGTACTGCCGCAACTTTCTCTGCTACTTCCACCTCTGCTGCTTCCCGTAACCCCTGCTGCATCGTGGGTCGCTCGATCAGAGGCAGGTGTCCTTCTCTCTCATTAAGAGGTATGATTAATCAGGTCATTTTGTACACCATCATATGGGTGTATAGTTTAGTATGATGAATTATAAAGGTTACATGAAGTTTCTGACATGGAGTGTTCCTATGCAGTGAGTGTGTGGGGGGAGTGTATGTTGATATGGGTATTATACACTAGTGTATGTAGGGAGTGTATGGAGAGATGTGTGTTAAATGTAAGATAGTGTATAATGCTGTAATTCACATGTGAAAGTGAATGTGCAGAGCGGGAGGAGAGGGTTCTATATGGTGAGTGTATGAGGGGAGTGTATGGGATGATGGGTGCTAAATGTAAACTAGTGTATAATGCTGTGATTCAGATGTGAAGGTGAATGTGGGGGGAGGGGGGGTTGTATGTGGTGAGTGTATGGAGAGAGTGTATGTAGAGATGGGTGTTAAATGTACACTAGTGTATAATGTTGTGATTCAGATGTGCAAGTGCATGTTGGGGGAGTTTTATGTGGTGAGTGTATGGGAGGGGTGTATGTGGAGATGGGTGCCAAATATACACTAGTATATAATACCGTGATTTAGATATACAAGTGATTGTGGGAGGGGAGGAAGGGAAGTGAAGGGGAGGGGGCTTCTATGTGGTGAGTGCATGGGAGGAGTGTATGAGGAGATGGGTGATAAATGTACACTATTGTAATATGCTGTGATTCAGATATGCAAGTGCATGTGGGGAGGGGGGGGGGGTAGGGGGAGGGAGGGGGAGTTGTATGTGGTGAGTGTATAGAGGTACTGGTGAATTAATGTGGCTTCTTGGAAGGTGCCTTTCTGTGTACGTGAGATATGTGTATTTCCTAGAAGTTACCTTTCTGTATGGTATATGATGTACACTGGAAAATGAGTGTATAATTGGAGGGTGATTGGTCATAAATGCACATTAATGCTGACCTAGACCGATCTGCTGCTCTAGTCCACCTGCGGCTTGTGCCACTACAGGAAGTCTCGTCTGAGGATGACTTTGTGGTCGCTCATTGGAGAAGTCCTCTAGACCACTATGTCGTGCAGATCTCCGATTTGCAGTCGGAGAGGTTTGCGAAGTCGACAAATCTACAGTCGTCTATCGATGGTTTTTCTTCAAAACACCTTGGTTTGGTCTGCAAACCCAGCTTCTGAACCATGTCATTGCCCAAAGAATTATAAGAAGCTCCTCCATCCCATATTGGTGGTATAGTAGTATCTCCGGTTGGTAATCCTCGTACTCTCGTCAAACTTTATGATCTCAAGAACCCTTATCTCAACAATGTGAGCCACTCACATGGATGATCGTTCGACATAGATTTTTGTGGACTAGACAAGAGCGTCGTCGTCCACTCCTACCCTTTGCCATTTCTTGACTCCTCATTTTACATCTACATCCCCCCCCCCCCTTCTTGGCTTGCTGCTGTCGTTTGTGACAGTCGCACGAGATGTGTCCAGGCATCGTGCAAGTCCAGCAAAGGCGTTGATTGCGTTGATTGATGGTGTCGATCTCCATCAAAGACCATGTTTTGTTGACGGTGTCTTTCCTCCATAGTAATTGTTGCCTTGGGGTTGCCAGCCATTGGATTCCTGCATCCGAGCACAGTAGTCAGCACAGTTGATGTCATCGGCTGCTGCGATAACTCACGAAAGGTCTTTTTGGATGCCTAATATGGCAATTGCTTGCTGAAAATCTCGTTTGAGGCATTCTTATAGTAGAAACAGAGTTCGTCGGGGGCAAGGTCACCGTCGGTGATGATCTTGTGAAAATGCCACATGTAGTCTACCATGCTAAACTACTGACCGTGCGTCAGACTTCTCGTTCATCTTTCAAAAATGGGCAAGTGTATTGTGCCCATTAATTCTTTCCATGTTTTGGTAGAGTTAGAGAGACATGCCATGTCAGATTGATCTGCTCGAGGTAGAATGCATGTGGTCGACGATGTGGGAGAGGTCATGTGGACCGTTTATCCGGCTCCGCCGGTCTCCAGCTGTTGTTGGATGGTCTTTAGATCGGACCACCAACTCAATGCTATGCCACGCAAAAGCGAGACCGCAAGGTCAATCTTCTTTTTCATATTGTTGACCCCAGATGCAATGAAGTACACTTCCCAACTCGTCAGCCACATCCTAACCGTCGGTCCTTTTGAGTTTGCAGGATTGAACTGCTCAAGGGATGCTGGTCAAATATTGGATTCACTCAAGAATTCAATGTTTCTCCCCATGAACACTACTGTATAAACACAGGAATTATAAAACTCTTGATTATCACGTTCAGTTGTTGGAGCAGATGGGTGTTGAGGCTCTCGAGTCTCAAATTTTCTGGTACAATCTTCGTTGATGCGAGCTTGTTGTCCGGTGCCTCCCATCGTGCCAAATATCATCCCGGCGGGCAGTGGGGGGGAGGGGGGGTAAAGGACTCGCCAAGCCGAGGGGTCCGTCACCGGGCTGGCCGTCAGGATAGTTGGTGCTGCGTCATTTGCTACAAAAGCTGCCGCTCCAGCCTGGTTCATCTTAAGAGTGCTGTTTTTTGCGTGCTAATGATCGTTACTACTGCTCGTAGTCGGGTGCACTTGCTCTGTTCATTGTTGTTGTCGCAAGGTCTGCAAACTTCTCAACGGTGTAGATGCACTGAAGACTCATACGAGGTTTTTGCCTGGTAGTTAATGCATCGGCTGTCCCTTGTTGGATTGAGCAGTAACTGGATTGATCGAGAGCTTTGACATGGTGAAGTCGGTTCGACAATTGGAGGTGTGGACATGAAGTTACAAATTTGTATCCATAAATACCGAGGTGCTGCTTGGCCGGAAAGCTTCTACTATACAGGCCAGATTTCATTCTGGGATCTAGGTCCAAGGGGGGAAAAGGACCCTGGATCTTTCTATGTTGCATACACAGCAGGGGTGTGCATGCCTGTTAACCCAACTTGGTCAGCAATTGTACAATGCAAGCAAGAACTGCTGGGTGCTGGGCTACGTCTAGTTAGGGTAGGGCTATACCTGACAGGGTTGTCAGGGCCGTCCTGCATGAGTGGTTGCATCAGCGTGATTCAGCAGCAACATGCAAGGCCAAGAGTGGGAACCGCTCTACATCATTGCATGCGTGCACGATTGTGCATTGCATTAATGTATGCATGCACAAGTCAGTAAAAATATGCAGAGCCAGAAGCAGGGACCGCCCTGCGTCAATGACTACACGCACGACTCAGCAGCTGGGACCACTATCAAGTGGAAGCTTTGTAGGGGAGGAAGCGACGTGCTCTGAAGAAGAAAGGTTCCTTGATGAGGAAGCTACGATCCTACAACACAAAGTTTCCTCAAAGCACAGAGCAGCAGGAAAACTTGCCAGGTTCCCACCATAAAATCAGACAGGACTCAGTCAGTCCAGTAACTATAGCAGATAATTCACTCAATGGTTACACCAGCAGTCTATCTATGCCAGATAACGCCTTAGACCAAGACTCTCTGGACGCTCTCTCACTTGAAGACCCATGTCAACCTGGCAGCCTTCTGCCAGCCTGGGTTTGTGGACGCCCCTAACTATTGAAGGCCTGACAACCTAGAGGAGGTGGCCAGACTACGCCCAAGACTGTAGAGCACCCTTGTTAAAGCTGCCTCTCAGGACGTTTCTCATATCTGAGCCAGGAGCTGTGTCTAGGCACTAAGCCCAGAGCTAGTGTCTATTGTCAGCTCTTCTCTACAGTCTTGATCTAGTTTGGACGGACTCTGTTGGAGTTCCCCTCTCTTGACTCAGTAAGCCTGGCAGTACTCTGCCAGCTTGGCTAGGAGGGTCAGAATTCCTCTGACGACCCAGTACGTCTGGCAGTGGGTGCCAGTGTCGAGAGGAGGCTGTTCTGACAACGTGGACGCCAATTTAAACAAAAGTATGGTGACCGTGCTGAGAACCTTGCAAGGACAGCCTTAACAGCCTAGCAAGATGTGGTGCCCTCCGATGGGGCAGGTTGTGTCATAGCATTGAGCTGATTGTGATGTGTCGTTGTTCCCTTGTACCATACTTGTACTTGACAGTTTTTTTCAACTACAAGTTCAATGTGAGTCTTCTAAGAGCACAGGGTTAGCTTCCTGGGCACACAGATCCTAGACAGCAGCATGGCCTTCTTGCTGCATTAGAGCACACGGCGACGTTGTCTCTGCACGCTCCAAAAAACCAATATCCTTCTAGCACCGTTGTACTTTGATACCAAGTGTTACATCGGGCAAAAGGTGGGTGGTTCACAGGGATGAGGTACGGAGCAGAAGGCGGTTCAAGGATTTGCAACATCTGAATAAGCTATTTGTCTACTTCAATAACAAGTGTCGAACAAGTCCAGCACATACATGCAATAACAAGGAACACACTAAAGCATTCATTGCGTCCTCGGTGCTCGGGCCAAGCGGTTGGTGCGAGGTCACGCCGTGAGTGGCTACTTCGAGAAGCTCTGTCGAGAAATCAAGGGACTTAAAGAATATCGAGACACGCTATTACAATTGTCAATTGTTGTTGAGAAGTCGTTCAAATAGTATCGAAATATTGATGTAGTTCGCGACACTTCTGTCGGCAAATCTAGAAAGTGGTCGAAGTTGTCGGGACCTTCTGGAACGGAACACCAAAGGTTGGGGCAGTTAGCCAAAATGCCCTCGCTGAACAGCGTAAACATCCTCAGGTTAATATGGGCCACAAACTTAAGGACAATTCTCTAAATTCGTGGAGTTTAGGGACTCGTGTACGTCAAGGATGTACCATTTCTGACCCCCAGTTCAAATCCCTTTATGGAGGGGTTTGTGAATTTTTGTCTAGGTTTGGCAACGTCAATATGTCAATATTGCAGGCCATGTTGCATTGACATTATGATTGCGTCACAATATTTTATGTAGCATTTTCTCGCAAGATTTCTAGATATGGTGTTCTCACAGTTCTGAAATTCGATATGGTGCTAAGTGTGTTCTAGTCGTGGATATAGCAGCTTTATCAAGAATTCTGTGAGTATATGATCACTCCTCCACTTCTCTTTGGCCACTGCCCTTGAGAAACGGAGGCAATGGGGCTATCTCATCACAAGAACAAGCTTGAGGATTGAACCCAAACACCTATGGAAAGCATCGAGGAGGGAAGAAATAGAGGTTGGGATAGAGAAGTCATCCATACATCCAAAAAATTCCTCATATCGTAACTACAATTCAAACATGAAAGTGGCATCATCCAAAATGTTGAAAAAATAATCAAATTACATCCAACTTTGTGTCCATGCCGTATCAGTGGTGTGTAATTGTGATCTTGCATAGCAAGGAGGATCATTTGACACCACTACCCGTTCAAATATTGAAAAATTACAACCAACATAAATCGACATCTTGTGCCGGAGTGGTCGTGTAAAATATGATTTAGTCTCTCAGATAGAATGAAATCCAATCCGTTCCAGCCCAACTGGTACAAGTTTTGTCCTTGTTAGTTTAGTGGTAGGTTGAGCTGAGGTGAGACTAAGGGTAAATGAAAAGCATGGAGTGATCTGCACACATTGTCGGAATGAAGATTTGGCTGCGTCCTTGAATTTTGAGACGTTGGGTAAATATGATGTCATAATAAATATTGTGGAAAAGTTACTGAAAACTTCAGCAATAAGAACTAAATAACTTCAGCAAAGTCACTGAAAACTTGTAGGTGGAAAAGCTCGAAATCTGCAACGGAATGGAACCACCACCTCGTATGCAAAGGAGGCGCATGCAGCCCAAGTGACCAGCGTGGTTCGTTGGGTGGTCTGTTCCACATTCCATCGACCCATCGGTGCTCACAAACTTCTGCTTGCGTACATTTTCATTCATCTTCAAAACGTTTTTATGGGCGTGTGGATTGTTTCACTTACCTTACAAGCACCCCTGAATTTCAGATCAGATTTTTCTTTGCACGATTGATTGGTTGGCTCATGGATTTTGTCTCTGCCATTTGCAGTGATTGAATGACTGAAAAGAACGCAGGCTCTACAGGTTTGAGACATGTCAGAGGTCAGGAGAATTATAATAATTAAGATCAATTACATGAACAAGAACAAGCAAAGTGCAGACAGAGATTTCCAAGATGCAATGACCACAGCAATGACCACAGAGGGGGTTCAGACCCAGACTTGAGTCGACCGCAAACAGCCGCTCGGGCTGCAAAAAAACCGGTTAGGCACCGGTGGCAGACGACTCGCTGGTCCTACGCCCCCTTGGCTGGCTGGCCTTCTCTGCTGCTGCTGTTCTTTCTTGCTTCCTACCACCCGTCTCGGTGTGTTCCACTACAGTGCGCTCCTGACTGCAACCCTTCTCTAGCTTCCTCTCCGACTGAGCCCTCGTCACCATTCTGCCTACTTCCACATAGTTGGTGGCAAGACGGTTCCGTCCAACGCCACGGACTGGTTGCCTCCTTGGTTTGCCCATTCCCACCCCCACCACCCCTTTCTCACCCTCCACCGCAACTCTTGAGTGCAACTGCACACTCGCAAGGGCCTTCTCGTTCTGCTGACGTATGACCTCCGCCATGCGCCTCTCCTCCTTGTCTTGAGGAGGCATGCCGTACATAGGGTTGACGGTCACGTTGGGGCCGAGCGCAGTCATCTTCCTCACCACCTCTCTGCACTGCGCACTCAGCTCCTCCACCATGTAGCGACGATCATCCTTCGTCAGAATGAGACTGCGTGCTGGTTGGGCTGAGCGCGTGGTCTTCCTCTCTTCCGCAAGGCGAGGGTTGCTTTCCTTCTTACCATCCACAAAGCGGTGGGAGCCGATGCCCCAAACAGGGCGCCGAGGAGGTAGCGGTCGCTGCTCCTGTTGAGGCTGCTCGAGCTTCAAGTCGTCTTCTTTCTCCAACTGTAGCTCATGGGCTTTCCGCTCACCCTCCTTTTGCTCGCACTTGTCGCGCTCCACCAGAAAGGCCTGCTGCTCCCGATCCTTCTGCTGCTGTTGCAGCTGCTGCTCCAACGCCGCAATCCTGCTGGCCTTGTGCGTATTGGCAGACAGAAGCTCCGCAATTCGAGCTGTGTGTGCTTCAGCCGTTGCAGCCAACGTCGCGTTGGCATGCTTCAACTGTGCGATTTCGGCCACGTTGGCCTCAGCCGCACAAGAGAGGCCGGCGTTGGCTGCTTCAAGCTCCGCGATCTTGCGCGTCATTGCATCCGTGATTTGCTCCAACATCTCCACATCCGCTCCGATAGCTTGAGTTGTGGTAGTGGTGGAAGCTTCGGTTCCATCAGAGATGTCAACTGGCTGATGCTGCTTCTCACACTCCGGCTGTTCCTCGTGGTGTTCCTCAACCTTAACCTTAGCATCTTCGTCATGGTTGTGCTGCTGCTCGCCCTCGTTCTGCTGCGCAAGAAGATGTTTGGCGTTAGCGGCCACACGAGCACGAGCTCGCAGCCTGGCCAGCAGCAGCACTGCCCCGCACGAGAGACCGGCGAGGGCGACGGTGAGACGGACGCTTGAAGCGGAAACGGTCGGCATGGCTTGCTGGCTGTGTCTGAGAGAGGTGTGTTGGGCACTGATCGACCGTTGTTGCTTCAGCACTAGAAGAGCGAGAGTCGAGTGACTGAAGCTGCAAACATGGACGTCAAAACACAAGCCCACAGATCCGATGACGCTGTGCGCTGTCTCACAGCAGCGCTGAGCGCCTAACAGTTGGCTAGAAGTGACTGCTCTCTCTCTCTCTCCCGCGTCTGTCGGCGGGAGAGTCGGTCCAAGTTGGACCTCTGCTGTAGCAGCAGCAGCACTAAGCAGCACGGTCTGCAGCCTTGAAAGATGCGTTCAGCAGCAGCAGGCTCAACTGCAACAGAGTAGAGCAGCTGCTGCCACGCTGCTTTGGAGCTGCTGCCGTCGTCAGAGCGTCACGCCTTGGTCTGCCGCGCGTGTGGCTGCGAAGCAAAGGCATGCGGTGTGGTGCAGCCGCCGACGAACGAAAGCGCGAGCGGAAATGTCGGACAACGCCGAGGAGGCCTCATGCGGCCAACGCGTGGATGCGTTTTTTTGTTTTCTAGAAATCGAACGACCGGTGTGCAAACCTGTGATCCCATGGTTTGACATTTTGTGTAGATTCCACACCGTTTTTTTCAGTGTTTCGTCGTTGTCTACTGCTAGTTAGCCTTGTTTCCATCGCACAAGAATTCTGAATCTCTGCAACACGAAATCTCAGAAAGTTTTAGCTCGCATGACTGCGTTTCAGCATGGTGAATGCTGTCGCGTGTTGTGTCAGCAGCATGCTGCACTCTCACATCAAAACGCTGATGCCGTTCGTCCGTTGCCATCTTCGGTTGCCATCCATAGCGCATGCATCCGAGTCGGATGATCCGACCTTCAGAAAGGGTGAAATAGCTAGGATACCCGCATCGCGCTCACTTCTAAGCTGGCATACCCACGGGTCGGGTATGCCATATGACATGGCATAGCCGGCGGACAAAAAAATAAAAACAGCATACCCATGAATATTATCTCTGGCTCACAGCGTACCTAGACCTTTAAAATTAGTAACGGAATACGGGCATGCCACTCAATTTTAAAACAATGGGTATGCCATCTTTACATCTGAGTTTGGTTGTTTTCTCTTAACAACAAGGTCCGCTTCTTTGGACATTGTGATGTCATGTTTAAAAAATAAATTTCTTTGTTGAGTGTCAGCTTGAGGTCTTCGAATGATAGTAAACATATTTATCTAATAAAGTTTGCAAACGTACGTGTTCTCAGAGTCTTAATGCGGGGGGTTAGTGTTATTCGCGTGCACGACCAAAAAAACGTTTACTCTCATAGAACGAATGCCAAAAAACACGTAAGTCATGTCACGTTTGTGCCATTGTGCGCACAATGGTGGTGAGCACCATGACAAATGGCGACTCCCACATACTTCGTACGTACCTTTTTGTCATGTAGTACATATGACAAGATGCACTGTACTGATGTATTATTTTTAATGAACTCGGGGCTCGTTTAGGGCCACAATGTCTTCTTTGAATTCGAATCATTCATACAATCTCTTGTTTATGTCGCACCGAATAGAAACTTTCTAAAGAATGTGACAAATACAATCATGAGACGTTAGATCTTTCCATTGGGCGGTCGTCACGTTTTACATCGACAACCTTACGGCAATCGTTAAACATGTCGAAAATTGTAGAAAACACTATATCCGTGTATGTAAAGGCTAACGTCAAAGTAAGGCAACATGGAAGAACTAGACACGACATTATCACTTTTCAATGCTTGGCCTTTGCCGCACGTTCGATGAACGAATTCAACGTCATTGAACCGGCGGCATTTGGAAGAAGTATTTCTCCCGTTGTGCCGGACCAACAACAATTAAGGAAAAACTGGTCTTGCTTGTAGCTTACCGGCGTGCGATGTAGTTTCTTCAATGGGTACAATCGTCGCACGGTGTGCACAATGGGAGGGCACAAGCTCGACAACCCCCCCCCCCTCCCCCTTGTTCTCTTGTGTCTGACCTGGCACTGCCCCCACTTCGGTTTTTGCCGAGTACGACAAGATGACGCGAACACATAGTTGGCATTGCACTAGAGGGTCTTGTTCATGTAATCGCAACTATTTGCCTACTTTCAACGTGGGTACCGCGTTATAAATATTAAACCTCATGGTATGGCGTTCCAAAAACAACGGACTTGGATATGCTATCTTTAATATGGCGGACACCGGATACCCGGTTACAAAAAAGTGGCCTGGGTATCCGGTACCTTTTTCAACATATGCGAGCACGAGAGCTTAAATTTTGGACATGGAGAGTATCTAGTCGCTCCGTCAGTTCTGAAATCGACTAAATTAGTTTGTAGTTAAAACTTAATGGTTACGGGCTTAGACGAATTAGTCGACTGTGCGTGCCAAAAAAATAGACTAATTAGTCGGGGGGATTCCTTTTTACCCACCTTTTGAAGACATTCTACGCAGGTTACCCACCTTTTGGGGATTGCATACCGGATTCCCCACTTTTTGTCCGGGTATTTACGCGTTCACCCCTTTTTGCTCTTTTCAAAAAATAAAAAACACTTGCGCCCGTTACCCACTTTTTACCATGACTCCGATACCCACTTTTTTGCGCAGCAGGTCCATCCCGTACACATCGCGAATATTTTGAAACGGACCCCCAATCGCTGCCACCCACTCATCACTCTTTACTCTCTCCCATCCGCATCTCTCCTGTACGTTTTATCTCACTTTCTCCCCTTGTCCGTTCTCAATCGATGATGAGGGGGGGGATGCGAGGGCGAGGGCTCGAGGCCATCGGCCTCAAGCCCTCGCCCTTGCGATGTCGCGGATTCGTGGCTTCGTAATCGCTGGCCGTCGGCCAGCGAGCTGCTGGCCGTCGGCGAACAGCTGGCTTTCCGACGGCCAACGAGCTGTTCGGCGAACAGCTGCTGGCCGTCGGCGTGTTGCTGGCCGTCAGCGAGCTACTGGCCGTCGGCGAGCTGCTGGCCATCGGCCAGCCCTCGCCGTGGCATGGGGTGGCCTCCGGCCTGTCCTCCGCGTTTGCGGGGGAGAGGGCTGGCCCACCCCTTCCTCCCTTCCCCCCCCACCCCCTCACCCTTGTGCTCTCTATTGGTCGTGCAACAGATTCTGCCAACGTCCATTCGGTGGCAGAAATATCGGTCGCGCGACCATATTCCAGCATGTTTGTTTGTGGAAAGACGCAAGGACGCGAAGTCGTCATTGTATAAACATGACATCAGACAAACTTTCAGAAAGAGCCCCCTGCAACAACCATCAGCAAAAGTCAACCATATCGGAATGAAGTGAAGGATGTTCCCTTTAATGCACATAGAAGTTGCCTCAAAACGTAAAGAAATAAAAACAAAAGCAAATTTCATAAATTGTAAATGATATGTATGTTATCCCCACTCGGTGAGAAAACGTGACTAAAATACTGGGATTCTGTGCATCTTTTCTCAAAAGTGGGTACAACATTCACGGTTATTCACTTTCACACTTTTTGGGTATAGTGGTCAATGATTACAAAAGTGGGTATTTAGGCAGGCCAACGCTCAAATGGTGGGTTAAAGGGAATTATTCCGATTAGTCAAAGACATTAGTCTATGCGCTTTTCACGCCGTAATCGACTAATTAGTCTACGATGTCGGACTTATTAGTCGTTCGATTTGCAATTCGTGGGTCTTGAACCTAACCGGCTACCTCACGTGCCACACGTGTCTGAGGTGGTCTAGCACGTGGTAGCGCAACAGTGCGAAGCGGCTCGGTGAGGCGGCCGAGCCACAACCACTGAAGCGCATTTTCCAAACCAAAAAACTTGAAGCAATCAGACTTACGAAAGTGAGACAGTCGAAGATTGTTCAATCACAATTGAGCAGTTTCAGGACTCACTTAAACGATGAAAACACTTAAATCATCGACTAATTAGTCGTAGCTTTTCTCTAATCATCGAGTTTAGTCGATTAGTTCAACACAAATAGTCGATTCCTTAGGCCGATAGACTAATTAGTCTGCGAAAATGGAGGGGAAATCGTCGCGGAACTCGCAAGCACGTCGCACACTTGAAGGCCACTTCCGGAGACGGTCTCCAGCCTAACCGGCTTCAATTTTAAGCCATAACAAATGGACACAAAACTAATAACTCGATTTCGAAACCCCATCCTTGTCGGATGCACAATCGCGCTCGCGCATTGGTTGCAAGCACATTTCTATCTTAGGCGAATCAGCTCAGATATCTGCAAAAGTACGCTGTAATAACTGCCATATCTGCAAGTTAAATAGAAAAGTCTGTGTCTAAAATGTGAAAGGGTACATGTAGGGATTACCCCAAAATTTGATTGTGTGTATGCCCTACTCGGCGACCGAAAGAAGATTAACATCTTATCCAACGTTCGGAAGAATAACACTCCCCTACCCACTGGCCTGAGAATATTAATACTTTATCCGTGAATGGCGAGAAATTGCAGCATGTCGACGCTGCATGCGATACAGCGTCGACATGCTGACATCATCCATTTCTTCGAACAATCAAAAAACCCTCATTTGAGGGGTTTGAAAATGTCCATGGAGGGGGGTTTGCGTATGGTTCGCATGGGGGGTTCAAGACTCCCCATGCGTTACAAGGAAACCTACAGGACCCCACTACCGCGCGGCCCAGTAGGAGCCCGTGCAAGGATAAAACCCTCAAACCCCGAATGTAATTCGGGATATGGTTTGATTACGGTTTGCATGTGAAACCTTTGGGGTTTGCGAGTTTGAAAATAAACAAAATGAGAGTTTCCGATCGATTTTAAAAACGGGCGTTTTCGCTCTATCGCAATTCTTGCAAGGGAGCGAGAGTCGCGAGGGGGGCCGACATGCCCCACCTCGCTGCGCTCAATCAGCGGCACATGCAGCTGATTGAGCATGGTGAAGCAAGTGGGCAGGGCAGTCTTGTTTTTTAAGTCACTGGACAGGGCGTCAATATAATTTAGTCGCTGGGTAGGGCGTTACCAACCCCCTCGTCGATTGGGTAGAAGGGTTAAAATGTTCAACGTCAAAACAATGAACGAAATATCCGTGTACTTTACATGCTTGTCCCTGATCGCCTATAGCAAAGAGGGTCATGTGAACCCCTCCCCAGTTGCTCGATTGCAAGAATGACTATCAAGCAATGACCCAATTTTTCGAGTTTTTTCCCTCGACTTCTTTATCAAGCTGAAACGCCTTTGTTACATTTTTCATTCACATGCAAACTCTGTTCGAGCCCTACCCTCAATGAAACTCTTGGTTTTAGGGTTTTTTTAATACAAGCTCCTTTCAACGCATGGGGTGTTTCTTGTTACGCCGGGCGGAATGTGGGTGGTTCACAGGAATGAGGTGCAGAGCACAAGATGAATCGAGGATTTGGGACAAATGGATCATAAGTATGAAGCAAGTGTACTTCGATGACAAGTGTCAAACAAGTCGAACACATATATACAATAACGAGAATCACACTTCGGCATATGTTAGGTCCTCGGCGCTCAGACCGAGCGGTGCGTGTGAGGTCCAGTTGTGAGTGACTGCCTCAAGAAGCTACGCCGAGAAGTCATGGGGGTTCAAGAATACAAAGGAGAAATTTCCTCAAAATTCTACCGTCGTCGAGAAGTCGACCGAAGAGTATTGAAACATCGATTACAATGCGCGACACTCTTCTCAACTAATCTAAAAGGTGGTCGAAGTCGTCAGAATCTTCATGAATTGAACACCGGAGGTTGGGTCAGTTGGCTAAAATGCCCTTAGCCAAAGAGCATAAACATCCTGAGGTCGACGAGCGGTGGGCCACTCACGGAGTTTAAGGACTCGTATGCGTGAGGGACGTAACACTTCCTCCCTTCTTTTAGCCGCGACGTCCTAGCATGCTAGCAGTCGTAGGCTAGTGATGACGATAGCATCCGTCGATCAGATGATCGACGTCTCAGAGGTTCTCGTAGGGCTCCCAACTGTTGTGCGCAGTGTCGTAGTCGTGCCACTTGACCAGGTACTCGGTTTTTTGGCCATGGCGTCAATGTCCAAGGATGTCTTCAATCACATACTCCATGTCCCTTGTCCACTTCAATAGGTGGTGAAGGTGCGATGTCTCTTTTGGGGAAGTTCTCGCTGGGATCCCCGCAGTGATTGAGCTTGCTGATGTGGAAGACAGGGTGGATCGCCATGATGTCAGGCATGCGAAGGTGAGCGAAGACAAGGGTTTGCATTCGCTCAATCTCAAATGGTCCCAACCAACGGGGTCTGAGCTTAAAAAAATCCTGTCCTTAGAATGTAATGCTCATCAAGTTAAGTAGGACTTGATCGCCAATGCTGAACACGTCATCATTGCGGTAATTTTCGGCTGCTGGCTTCATAGTTGTGTATATCTTCGTGAGGGTTTGTCGTGTTTCCTCCTAAACACTAAAGGAATATTGACCGTCGAAACATTGCTCTGGCTTTGAAGTCCTGCCGGTGTAGCGGGAATTTGACCCGTTTCTCTGGAGGTGGCACATGATGGTACGTGGCACACCCTGTAGTTGTACGAACGAGTTTGGAAACAGCTGTGTTGTTCCTTCTGCGGTGACGGTGGTCATCGTTAGAATGAAGTACGACATGCTTTGAAACCTGTCCACCACGACGAGGATGGCGTCATATCCTTCGGGAGTTGCGGGAAATCTTGTCACGAAGCTCATGCTGATGTCGACCCACGGCTCTGTCGGAATAGGGATAGGTTGGAGTAGTCCTGGTGGCCTCATGCGACGAGATTTTTGCCGTTGACAGGTGTCGCACGATTTGAAGAAGGTTGCCATGTTGTTCTGCATCCTATCCCACCAGTAGTATTTCGCCAGCTTCTAGGATGTCTTTTTCTTGCCAAAGTGTCCACCTAGACCGGGGTCGTGACATTCCTCCACTAGCATCCTTCGGAGTTCCTCGTTCAGTGGCATGTTGACTGGACGAGAGAATCACCATCATCAGTAGGGATTTTTTAACCAGAATTTGGCTATGTCATAAAAGCCGAACTCCTCATAACCTTTCGCGAACATCCTCGTGAGGTAGAGGAATCGTTTGACAAGTAGCGTGCTGATCTTGGCCATCAGATCTGGTCGCCAACTTAGAGCAACCGTTGGATTTGCTTCTCCAAGCCGGTACAAAATGTCATAGTCAAAGTTAGACTCGATGAATTCCATCCATCGAGTTTGTCGAACATTTTAATTCAGCTCTGTCTTGAGATATTTAAGTGCGTGATGATAAGTGCGGAAGATACATCACCGGAATTTGAGGTTCCACTACCATGTTTTGAACGCGTGCACAACTGCAAGCATTTCTCTTTTGTGCACTACGTAGTTGAGCTCCGGCATGTGTAGCTTTTGCAACATGCACACGGCCCGTTGTTCTCCATCGCCATTGTCTTCGAGGAGAAGGGCTCCGATTGCTCGATTGGACGCGTCGGTGGCCATAGTCCACCGTTTGATCCGCCAATCGTATGGTTGGGACTGAGGCAGAGCGTTTCTTACAGAGTTGAATGGTTCTTGTTTGATATCCCCCCAATTCCACTTGGTAGTTTTACGATTGAGATCAGAGAGAGGCATAGAAACTCAGGCGTAGTCCTTTATAATCTGACATTAGTAGTCGCAGAAGCCAAAAAATGCTTGGACGTCCCAAACACTGGTTTGTGTTGGCCAATCAGTGACTGCATCCACCTTTTTGGGGTCCATGGTGATCTGTCTGCTGCCATTGATGTCGCCCAGAAACTCAATCGAACGGCAAATTAAGCCGTATTTGGAAAATACGGCTCTTTGAAAAATCTTAAGAACGTTTTGGAGATGCTCATTGTGCTCCTCTGAAGTACGGCTCTACACAAGAATGCATGATGACAAAGTCATCGTGGTACGCAAAAAAGTGTTGTTCATCACCGCCAAGAGTGTTGCAAGGCGTTCGTGAGTCTAAATGGCTCAATTGTGAACTTGAAGTGTCTGTATCTGGTACGGAATGCGGTTGTCTCGACGTCCTTATCAGATATATGGATTGGATGATAGACGCTGTGGAAGTCGATTTTGGTGAAGGTTCAAGCCTTGCAGAGTTGGTAAAAAATTTCTTCTGTCCGTAAAAGAGTGTAGCAGTTCTTGATGGTGATATCATTTAATGCAAGGTAGTCCACGCACATCTGCATCTCTCCATTTTTCTTCTTCACAAAAGTACAGGTGCCACGTAGGGTGACGTGGAGGGTTAGATGAACCCCTTACGGAGCATCTCGTCTTGCTGCTTCTTGATTTCGATCACCTTGTGATCGCTCATCTGATAGTTCCCTTTCACCACTGGTCTGCTGCTTGACTTCAGGTCTATCTAGTGATCGACGTTTCACTACGGACGCAACTCTCATGGCGGTTCGTCTGAAAGGACTCCTTCGAACTCCTCAAGAAGTGGTGCAAACTCCTCAAGAACGACTGTAAAAGTGTAAAGGCCGACGTTGTCACCTTGGCTACTAAAATTTCTTTTACTTCTCTTACATCCACGTTGACTAGCCACGCTTGAGCTCCACATCGCAGATATCTCTTGGCTACGTCGAAAGATATCTGTTGGCATTTAGGGACTGCCGCAACTTTCTCTGCTACTTCCACCTCTGCTACTTCCCGTAACCTTCGCTGCATCGTGGGTCGCTCGATCAGAGGCAGGTGTCCTTACCTCTCATTAAGAGGTATGGTTGATCAGGGTCATTTTGTACACCATCATATGGGTGTATAGTTTAGTATGATGATGTATAAAGGTTACATGAAGTTTCTGACATGGAGTGTACCTATGCAGTGAGTGTGTGAGGGGAGTGTATGTGGAGATGGGTGCTACATGTACACCGGTATGTAATGTTTTTCTTCAAAGGTGCAAGTTAATCTTGGGAGGAGGGGGTTCTATATGGTGAGTGTATGGGGGAAGTGTATGGGGAGATGGGTGATAAATTTTCATCAGTGCATAATGTTGTGATTCAGATGTATAAGTGAACAAGGGAGGGGGGTTGTATGTGGTGCGTATATGGAGGTGGTGTATGTGGAGAAAGGTACTAAGTGTACACTAGTGTAGAGTACTATGATTCATATGTGCAAGTGAGTGTGGGGGGGTGGAGGGGTTCTATATGGTGAGTGTATCGGGGGAGTGTATGTGGTGATGGATGCTAAATGTACACTACTGTATAATGGTGTGATTTACATGTGCAAGTAAACGTGGAGGGAGAGAGAGGTTGTACGTGGTGAGTGTATGGGGGGAGTGCATGTGGATATGGGTGCTAAATGTGCACTGGTGTATGGTATGATTCAGATGTGCAAGTGAATGTGGGTGGGGGAAGGGGAATGAAGGGGAGGGGGAGATGCTGTATGTGGTGAGTATATGAAGGGAGTGTATTTGTAGATGGATTCTAAATGCACGCTAGTGTATAATACTGTGATTCATATGTGCAAGTGAATGTGGAGGGAGGGTGAAAGGGGGGACGGGGGGGGATGTATATGGTGAGTAAATGTGGAGAGTGCATGAGGAGATGGGTCTTAAATATACACTAGTGTATAATGTTGTGATCCAGATGTGTAAGTGAATATAGAGGGGGAGGTTGGGTTGTATGTGGTGAGTGTATGGAGGGAGTGTATGTGGAGATGGGTACTACGTATACACTAGGATATAATGTTTTGATTCACATGTACAAGTGAATGGGGGGGTTGGAAGGGGGGTTATAGGTGCTAAATGTACACTAGTGTATAATTCCGTAATTTAGATGTGCAAGTGAATGTGGGGGGAGGGGAGGGGGTTATATGTGGTGAGTGTATGGGAGGAGTGCATGTGGAGATGTGTGCTAAATGTATACTAGTGTATAATACTGTGATTCATATGTGTAAGTGAATTTGGGGGGGAGGATTTTATGTGGTGAGTGTATGGGGAGTGCTGGTGAAGTAATGTGATTTCTTGGAAGGTGCCTTTTAAGGTACGTGGAGAATATGTATGTCCTGGAAGCTCTTATACACTCATCACATACACCACCCGCATTCACTTCCTCCCTCCTCCCACATTCACTTGCACATCTCAGTCATAGTATGATACACTAGTATACATTTAGCACCCATCTCCACATACAATCCCCTCATACACTCAGCACATACAACCCTTCCCTCCCCCCACATTCACTTGTACATTTGAATCACAATATTAAACACTAGTGTACATTAAGCACCCATTACCCCATACACTCCCCTCATACACTCACCATATAGACCCCCTCTCCTCCCCCGCTCCCCTCATTCACTTGTACCTGTGAATCACAAATTTATACACTAGTGTATGTAGGGAGTGTATGGAGAGATGTGTGCTAAATGTAAACTAGTGTATAATGTTGTGATTCACATGTGCAAGTGAATCTGCGGAGCAGGAGGAGGGAGTTCTATGTGGTGAGTGTATGAGGGGAGTGTATGGGATGATGGGTGCTAAATGTACACTAGTGTATAATTTTGTGATTCAGATGTGAAGGTGAATGTGGGGGGAGGGGGGGTGTATGTGGTGAGTGTATGGGGAGAGTGTATGTGGAGATGGGTGCTACATGTACACTAGTATGTAATGTTGTTATTCACATGTGCAATTGAATGTAGGGGGCGGGAGGGGGAGATGTATGTGGTGAGTGTATGAGGGGAGTGTATGGGGTGATGGGTACTAAATGTACACTAGTGTATAATGCTATGATTCAGATGTGCAAGTGAATGTTGGGGGGGTTGTATGTGGTGAGTGAATGGGAGGAGTGTATGTGGAGATTGGTGCTAAATGTACACTAGTGTATAATGACGTGATTTAGATATACAAGTGATTGTGGGAGGGGAGGAAGGGAAGTGAAGGGGAGGGGGGTTCTATGTGGTGAGTGCATGGGGGGAGTGTATGAGGAGATGGGTGATAAATGTACACTAGTGTAATATGCTGTGATTCAGATATGTAAGTGCATGTGGGGAGGGAGGGGTAGGGGGAGGGAGGGGGAGATGTATGTGGTGAGTGTATGGGGGTACTGGTCAAGTAATGTGGTTTCTTGGAAGGTGCCTTTCTGTGTACGTGGGATATGTGTATGTCCTGGAAGTTGCCATCTAGTATACGTGGGGTATGTGTCTTTCCTAGAAGCTACCTATTTGTACGGTTTATGATGTACACTGGAAAATGAGTGTATAATTGGAGGGTGATTGGTCATAAATGTCCATTAATGCTGACGTAGACCGATCTGTTGCTTTAGTCCACATGCGGCTTGTGCCACTACAGGAAGTCTCGTCCGAGGATGACTTTGTGGTCGCTCATTGGACAAGTCCTCTAGACCACTATGTCGTGCAGATCTCCGATTTGCAGTCGGAGAGGTTTGCAAAGTGGACAAATCTACATTTGTCTATCGATGGTTTTTCTTCAAAACGCCTTGGTTTGGTCTGCAAACCAAGCTTCTGAACCATGTCATTGCAGAAAAAACTATAAGAAGCTCCTCCATCCCATATTGCTGGCATAGTAGTATCACCGGTTGGTAATCCTCGTATCTCTCGTCAAACTTTACGATCTCAAGAACCCTTATCTCAACAATGTGAGCCACTCAGATGGGTGATTGTTCGGCATAGATTTTTGTGGACTAGACAGGAGGTTCGTCGTCAACTCCTACCCTTTGCCATTTCTTGACTCCTCATTTTACATCTACATCTTCCCCCTCCCTTCTTGGCTTGCTGCCATCGTTTGTGACAGTTGCACGAGATGTGTCCAGGCATCATGCAAGTCCAGCAAAGGCGTTGATTGCGTTGATCAACGGTGTCAATCTTCATCGGAGACCAGGTTTTTTTGACTGCGTCTTTCCTCCATCGCAATAGAAATTATTGCCTTGGGGTTGCCAGCCATTGGATTCCTGCATCCGAGCACTGTAGTCAGCACAGTTGATGTCATCGGCTGCTGCGATAATTCACGAAAGGTCTTTTTGGATGCTGAATAAAGCGATTGCTTGCTGAAAATCTCGTTTGAGGCCATTGTTATAGTAGAAACAGAGTTCGTCGGGGGCGAGGTCACTGTTGGTGATGATCTTGTGAAAATGCCACGTGTACTCTACCACGCTGAACTACTGACCGTGCGTCAGACTTCTCGTTCATCTTGTAAAAACGGACAAGTGTATCGTGCACGAATTCTTTCCATGTTTTGGTGGAGTTAGAGAGACATGCCATGCCAGATTTATCTGCTCGAGGTAGAATGCATGAGGTCGACAATGTGAGAGAGGTCATGTGAACCGTTTATCCGGCTCCGCCGGTCTCCAGCTGTCGTTGGATGGTCTTTAGATCGGACCACCAACTCAATGCTATGCCACGCAAAAGCGAGAGCGCGAGGTCAATCTTCATTTTCATATTGTTGACCCCAGATGTGATGAAGTACACTTCCAAACCTCGTCAGCCAAATCCTAACCGTCGGTCCTTTTGAGTTTGCAGGATTGAACTGCTCAAGGGATGCTGGTCAAATATTGGATTCACTCAAGAGTTCAATGTTTCTCTCCATGAACACTGCTTTATAAACACAGGAATTATAAAACTCTTGATCGTCACGTTCAGTTGTTGGAGCAGATGGGTGTTGAGGTTCTCGAGTCTCAGAGTTTCTGGTACAATCTTCGTTGATGCGAGCTTGTTGGCCGGTGCCAACAAGCTCGCATCCAATATCGTCCCGGCGGGCAGCGGGGGGAGGGGGGGGGGGGGGGTTAAAGGACTCGCCAAGCCGAGGGGTCCGTCACCAATCTGGCCGTCGGGGTTGTTGGTACTGCGTCATTTGCTACAAAAGTTGCCGCTCCAGCCTGGTTCATAAGAGTGCTGTTTTTCGCGTGCTAATGATCGTTACTACTGCTCGTAGTCGGGTGCGCTTGCTCCGTTCATCGTTGTCGTCGCAAGGTCTACAAACTTCTCAACGGTGGAGATGCGCTGAAGACTCGTGCGAGGTTGTCGCCTGGTAGTTAATGCATTGGCTGTCCCGTGTTGGAGTGAGCAGTAACTGGATTGATTGAGAGCGTTGACATGGCGCAGTCGGCTCGACAATTGGAGGTGTGAAGTTATGAATTTGTAACCATATATACCAAGGTGCGGCTTGGCCAGAAATTTCCTACTATACAGGCCAGATTTAATTCTGGGCTCTAGGTCCAAGGGGGAAAAAGGAGCCTGGATCGTTTTATGCTGCATACACAGCAGGGGTGTGCATGCCTGTTGACCCAACTTGCAGTGCAAGCAAGCACTGTTGGGTGCTGGACTAGGTCTAGTCAGGGTAGGACTACACCTGACAAGGTAGTCAGGGCCGTCCTGCATGAGTGGCTGCATCAGCGTGATTCAACAACAATGTGCAAGGCCAAGAGTGGGAACCGCTCTACATCAGTGCATGCGTGCACGATTGTGCATTGCATTAATGAATGCATGCACAAGTCAGTAACACTATGTAGAGCTAGAAGCAGGGACCGCCCTACGTCAATGACTACGCGCACGACTCAGAAACTGGGACCACTATCAAGTGGAAGCTTTGTAGGGGAGGAAGCGATGTTCTCTGAAGAAGAAAGGTTCCTTGAGGAGGAAGCTATGATCCTACAACACAAAGTTTCCTCAAAGCACAGAGCAGCAGGAAAACTTGCCAGGTTCCCATAAAAAAATCAGACAGGAATCAGTCAGTCCAGTAACTATAGCAGAAAATTCACTCAATAGTTACACCAACAGTCTATCTTTGCCACATAACACCTTAGACCAAGACTCTCTAGACGCTCTCTCACTTGAAGACCCATGTCAACCTGGCAGCCTTCTGCCACCTTGGGTTGGTGGACGCCCTTGACTATTGAAGGCCTGACTACCTAGAGGAGGTGGCCAGACTACGCCCAAGACTGTAGAGCACCCTTGCTTAAGGTGCCTCTCAGGATGTTTCTCATATTTGAGCCAGGAGTCGTGTCTAGGCACTGAGTCCAGAGCTAGTGTCTATTGTCAGCTCTTTTGTATAGTCTTGATCTAGTTTGGACGGACTCTGTTGGAGTTCCCCTCTCTTGACTCAGTAAGCCTGGCAGTACTCTGCCAGCTTGGTTAGGAGGGTCAGAAGTCCTCTGACAACCCAGTACGTCAAGCAGTGGGTGCCAGTGTGAAGAGGAGGCTGTTCTGACAACGTGGAGGCCAATTTAAACAAAAGTATGGTGACTGTGCTGAGAACCTTGCAAGGACAGCCTTAACAGCCTAACAAGGTGNAAGTTCAATATGAGTCTTCTAGAAGTACAGGATTAGCTTGCTGGGAACACAGATCTTCTAGAAGTACAAGATTAGCAGCATGGCCTTCTTGCTGCATTAGAGCACACGGCGGCTTCGTCTCTGCACGCTCCAAAAAAACCAATATCCTTCTAGCATCGTTGTGCTCTGATACCAAGTGTTACATCGGGAAAAAGGTGGGTGGTTCACAGGGATGAGGTACGGAGCAGAAGGCGGTTCAAGGATTGGAAACATCTGAATAAGCTGTTTGTGTACTTCAATAACAAGTGTCGAACAGGTCCAGCACATACATACAATAACAAGAATCGCACTAAAGGATTCATTGGGTCCTTGACGCTTGGGCCGAGCGGTTGGTGCAAGGTCACGCAGTGAGTGGCTACTTCTAGAAGCTCCGTCGAGAAATCAAGGGACTTAAAGAATATCGAGTTACGCTATTATAAAAGTCAATCGTTGTTGAGAAGTCGTCCAAATAGTATCGAAATATTGATGTAGTTCGCGAAACTTCTGTCGGCAAATCTAGAAAGTGGTCGAAGTTGTCAGAACCTTCTGGAACGGAACACCGATGGTTGGGGCAGTTAGCCAAAATGCCCTCGCTGAACGGCGTAAAAATCCTCAGGTTAACATGGGCCACAAACGTAAGGACAATTCTCTAAAGTCGCGGAGTTTACGACCCCCCCATTTCTGACCCCCCCATTCGAATCCCTTTATGGAGGGGTTTGTGAATTTTTGTCTAGGTTTGGCAACGTCAATATGTCAATATTGCAGGCCATGTTGCATTGACATTACGATTGCGTCACAATATTTTATGTAGCCTTTTCTCGTAAGATTTCTAGATATGGTGTTCTCACAGTTCTGAAATTCGATATGGTGCTAATTTTGTGCTAGTCGTGGATATAGAAGCTTTATCAAGAATTCTGTCAGTATATGATCACTCCTCCACTTCTCTTTGGCCACGGCCCTTGAGAAATGGAGGCAATGGGGCTATGTCATCACAAGAACAAGCTCGAGGAATGAATCCAAATACCTAGGGAAAGCATTGAGGAGGGTAGAAATAGAGGTCGGGATAGCGAAGTCATCCATACATCCAAAAAAATTCTCATTTCGTAANAAGGCTTCCGCGGACAGCGACAGCCGGGGACCACCAGCAAGAGCTGGTGTAGGCTGATAGATCCGATGTAGGTGTACCAACAACGTCGGCAAGGCCGGACGAGACCGCCAAAGGCAGCAGCCAGTTATCGGCAGCTGATGCAAGCTGATGTCAGCATCAACCAAAAACCGTCGCTCAAATCAGCATGATCAAGGTGCTAGTGAGAGCAGTCATAGGAGCAGTATTAGTCAAAGTAGTGGCAGAGGCAACAACACTAGCAGCAGAAGCGTCAGCAGTATGAGCATTAGTGGAAGTAGTAGCAATAGTAACAACACTAGGACAAAGAAGGAGCACTTTCAGGAATAGCAGCAGCACAGTAGAGGCAGCAAGTTTAGAGCGCTATCCATGGTGTCCACCTATGACAATTGGAGGGATGAACTTGCGCTAACTCATGTGGCTCCTCCTCATTGGAGGTGATGAACTCGCTCTCATTGACATCCTAAGCAACAGGATGAGCAAAAGCAATAACAGCAACAACAAAACGACTCTCTTGAGGAGATAAGGCCACTATTGTTGATGCACTCAGGCATCTCTCAGTAATTGACATGGAAATCTGCTGGTATTGCACCTGCGGCGGATCGCCATTCTACCTATTCATCTACACAAAAATGCTCTCCTCCATCTCTCTTGAACGTAAGAAGTGGTTAGTGTGTAGTTGGGTGGAGCGAGAACTTAGACCAGTGAGAGAGAAACACCTCGTGCATCACGCACGGCCACCATCCGGCAACTAGTCTAAGCAACTATAAGACCAACTAAGCATGTAAAATAATGCGCATCTTCTTAAAGTGTATGTGGGCATGCTACCACGTGAGCTTCCTGCAACAATCAATGTACATGCGCAGCAGGAGGGCCGGTTTGGCCCTCCCACCTCGCAATAGCGAGGTGGTGGTTCTCAACCATCACACGCTATGGCGAGGACTGGCAGGCGGCCAGCCACGCGCTGGCCGCTGGCCGTCTGGCAACCGGCCGGCAAGGTGGCCGGCGGCCGGTCAGGTGACCAACCGTCGGCAAGCCACCAACCGCCGATCGAGCAGGTGGCTCGATCGGCGGCTGAGAGGACATGAGGGCCTTGAGGACGAGGCTCGTGACCTCATGCCCTTGCCCCCACTCGCCCTCCTTGCTAGCGAGAGTGAGTGAAGATGAGGGATAGAGCAAGACTGAGAGCGAGGGTTCCGTGAGAGAAGTCGGTGTGAAATCACCAATCGTGCCTCGCACATGACAATTTGATGCCGACGCATCAAAAACAAAACTCGATTTTCTTTCGGACAAACGTCGAGCTTCAAAACTGAAAAACTCATGCGAACTCGGCTTTTGGAGTAATACCCCCACTTTCTGGACCAAGAAGAAGGGGGTGAGGTAAAATTGGAAACAGGCCGCTAGAGACTTGGAATGTTCAAGTCTCCCTGCACGGGTTGTTGATGACGATTGCGTCCAGAGTGACACGGAGGGGAAAAATCCCTCTAGCGAGCCCTGGACGCTATTCTGCGAACTCTGACGATGACGATGTTGTCCTAGAAAGCTCTTGAGGAGCTCTACTTCATCCTCCAAACTCCTCTAAGCTTCTTCTCCACTCCAAGGAGCTAGGTGGATTTTTGTTGGAAGGGATGAGGAGTGCCCACCCATAAAACCACCAGTTATCCTCTATCTTTAAGATTCTCTCTTCCCGTCTTCAACCAAAAATTGGGACAGTGCTCCTGCATAAGACCAGGGACTCTCACGGCCTGAAAGAAAAAGAAAAGAAGGAAGGAGACACCTTGGGAATTTTTGGAGGCCTCCCTATTATCATGGAGTACATGGGAGACGCCTCCGAGAAGGTGCAAGGTGTATCAAGAGAGCACAAGAAGAGGCCAAGGAAGGCAAGAAGATACAAGAGAAGACAAGAGGGGTTTAGAAAGAGCGTGAGAGGTTCCGGACCATAGACTAGATTTGTCGTCCTACTCTCCTCCTTGTTCTTTAAGCGATGCTCTATTGTCTTGTATTTCCTTTACTCCTTGTCTATATTTCTGTTTTCCTTGGCTCAATAGGCTATCCAGTGCCGTGAGTAACGGCCTAGGAAGTTAGCTCAAAACCCACGTTTTTGCACCGAACGTAGCGGCCAAGAAATTAGATTTTTTCTACCACGTGATTGTGTTGACCGTGGCAGCCTAGGAAAGCTCAGATTTGACCATGTGGTTGGACTGTCCACGGCGGCGTAGAAGAATAGAATATTCTCCTAGTTGCCTCACCAATCGCAAGCGCAAAATAAAACACCTCGAGAGGCGACAACTCTCCGAGGTTGTAGGATGACCTCCACAAGAGGGTCTTCACGTGCTAGTTACACACAAGACAGATGGCAAGTGCCGGACCGTCCAAGACAAACAAGGGCAAGGTGGTAACATCCTCACCACATGCCCTCAACGGACTCCAAATTTTTGGAGCCGTCGCCGTGAGCATGGTTGCCAAAGCAACGGTAACCGTACTGCTGAAGGTAACCTACGCTAAACTCGGTAACACCAAGAAGCGCACGAGTCAAAAAATTATCGATGATCATGTCAACGCACACGTGGACGACCTCCATGTGACGGAGGACACGCTCGAGGAGGACCACCCGAATGTGGACCCCGACGAAGAGCACAAAGTTGACGATGGTGAGGCGAT
>SZWC01004969.1:106026-116401 GCA_023375785.1 Penium margaritaceum
TTTGTGCTAGTCGTGGATATAGAAGCTTTATCAAGAATTCTGTCAGTATATGATCACTCCTCCACTTCTCTTTGGCCACGGCCCTTGAGAAATGGAGGCAATGGGGCTATGTCATCACAAGAACAAGCTCGAGGAATGAATCCAAATACCTAGGGAAAGCATTGAGGAGGGTAGAAATAGAGGTCGGGATAGCGAAGTCATCCATACATCCAAAAAAATTCTCATTTCGTAACTGCAATTCAAATATGAAAGTGGCTTTATCCAACAGGTTAAAAAAATGATCAAATTACATCCAACTTTGTGTCCATGCCATATAAGTGGTGTGTAATTGTCATCTTGCATAGCAAGGAGGATCATTTGACACCACTACCCGTTCAAACTTGAAGAGTTACAACCAACATAAAATGGACACCACATCTTCTGCCGTAGTGGCCATGTAAAATGTGATTTAGGCTCTCAGATAGAATGAAATCCAATCCGTTCCAGCCCAACTGCTACAACTTTTGTCCTTGTTACTATAGTGGTAGGTTGAGCTGAGGTGAGACAAAGGGTAAATGAAAATCATGGAGTGATCTGCACGCATTGTCGGAATGAAGATTTGGCTGCGTCCTTGAATTTTGAGACGTTGGGTACATCTGATGTCATAATAAATAGTGTGGAAAAGTCACTGAAAACTTCAGCAATACGAAATATGATGCCATTGGCATGTCTTTGTTCATATTTAATCTGTTCCCTTCAGTTAGAACAGCTAACTGTGACCACGCAGTCCCGTCCATGCAAGTGTAGACCCCTGATGCGGATTTAGCTGGCACTAAGGCATCGTCATGTGGTGATCCACCCACCTACAGCAAATGAACAGCTGCTACAACATGCGAAAGACGTGCTGTAGCAGGAACACCATCACGAACAACACCAGCAGCAGCGAGTGTGCTACCGCCAAGAAGGCGCATGCGTCCGGTAGCAAGGCGGACATAACCGGTAGGGCTGACAGCATGTCTAGCAAGGCCAGGGCCTGGCTAGGCCAGCAACGAGGCCAAACAGGCTGACCATTTTGGTGGTGAGGCTAGCATGGGACGGCGGGAGCCAGTGGCCGGCGACAACTGGCAACGACCATCAAGGCCGCCGGGCCCAATGGAGCACGCCGACGTCACCGGCAGAGCCACTGGCTGTTGAGGACAACGATGGCTAGCAACTGCAAGCGAGGGCCGACGAAGGCTGCCGCGGACAGCGACAGCCGGGGACCACCAGCAAGAGCTGGTGTAGGCTGATAGATCCGATGTAGGTGTACCGACAACGTCGGCAAGGCCGGACGAGACCGCCAAAGGCAGCAGCCAGTTATCGGCAGCTGATGCAAGCTGATGTCAGCATCAACCAAAAACCGTCGCTCAAGTCAGCATGATCAAGGTGCTAGTGAGAGCAGTCATAGGAGCAGTATTAGTCAAAGTAGTGGCAGAGGCAACAACACTAGCAGCAGAAGCGTCAGCAGTATGAGCATTAGTGGAAGTAGTAGCAATAGTAACAACACTAGGACAAAGAAGGAGCACTTTCAGGAATAGCAGCAACACAGTAGAGGCAGCAAGTTTAGAGCGCTATCCATGGTGTCCACCTATGACAATTGGAGGGATGAACTTGCGCTAACTCATGTGGCTCCTCCTCATTGGAGGTGATGAACTCGCTCTCATTGACATCCTAAGCAACAGGATGAGCAAAAGCAATAACAGCAACAACAAAACGACTCTCTTGAGGAGATAAGGCCACTATTGTTGATGCACTCTGGCATCTCTCAGTAATTGGCATGGAAATCCGCTGGTAATGCACCTGCGGCGGATCGCCATTCTACCTATTCATCTACACAAAAATGCTCTCCTCCATCTCTCTTGAACGTAAGAAGTGGTTAGTGTGTAGTTGGGTGGAGCGAGAACTTAGACCAGTGAGAGAGAAACACCTCGTGCATCACGCACGGCCACCATCCGGCAACTAGTCTAAGCAACTATAAGACCAACTAAGCATGTAAAATAATGCGCATCTTCTTAAAGTGTATGTGGGCATGCTACCACGTGAGCTTCCTGCAACAATCAATGTACATGCGCAGCAGGAGGGCCGGTTTGGCCCTCCCACCTCGCAATAGCGAGGTGGTGGTTCTCAACCATCACACGCTATGGCGAGGACTGGCAGGCGGCCAGCCACGCGCTGGCCGCTGGCCGTCTGGCAACCGGCCGGCAAGGTGGCCGGCGGCCGGTCAGGTGACCAACCGTCGGCAAGCCACCAACCGCCGATCGAGCAGGTGGCTCGATCGGCGGCTGAGAGGANTACTCTCCTCCTTGTTCTTTAAGCGATGCTCTATTGTCTTGTATTTCCTTTACTCCTTGTCTATATTTCTGTTTTCCTTGGCTCAATAGGCTATCCAGTGCCGTGAGTAACGGCCTAGGAAGTTAGCTCAAAACCCACGTTTTTGCACCGAACGTAGCGGCCAAGAAATTAGATTTTTTCTACCACGTGATTGTGTTGACCGTGGCAGCCTAGGAAAGCTCAGATTTGACCATGTGGTTGGACTGTCCACGGCGGCGTAGAAGAATAGAATATTCTCCTAGTTGCCTCACCAATCGCAAGCGCAAAATAAAACACCTCGAGAGGCGACAACTCTCCGAGGTTGTAGGATGACCTCCACAAGAGGGTCTTCACGTGCTAGTTACACACAAGACAGATGGCAAGTGCCGGACCGTCCAAGACAAACAAGGGCAAGGTGGTAACATCCTCACCACATGCCCTCAACGGACTCCAAATTTTTGGAGCCGTCGCCGTGAGCATGGTTGCCAAAGCAACGGTAACCGTACTGCTGAAGGTAACCTACGCTAAACTCGGTAACACCAAGAAGCGCACGAGTCAAAAAATTATCGATGATCATGTCAACGCACACGTGGACGACCTCCATGTGACGGAGGACACGCTCGAGGAGGACCACCCGAATGTGGACCCCGACGAAGAGCACAAAGTTGACGATGGTGAGGCGATGAGGATCACATTAGTCACCATCGTCTATCGGCAAACTCGAGCTGATCGCTTGAGAGAGGCAAGGTGCCCGCCAAATCGCAAGAAGTTGCCGATAGTAGCGAGGCTGCCAACAGCAGCAAAGGCACTGAAAGCAGTCACGCGAGAAGTTCTTGTAAGCACGAGCCGAGCGATGCTGCAGCGAAGGCAATTCACACCAACTGTTAGAGGCTTGTTAAGTTGGCTGCCGAGGTGGCAGTGTGACTCAAGATCGCCATTAACGGTGGAGGTACGACACCAACCAGAGGAGTGGGGGCGGACCCCCTTCCTGGGATGTGGCTGTGATGGGACAGACCCACGTGCACTCGAACGCCGTCACTGACGACAGCTTCCTTTAGAAGGTGGGACTCCTCGAAGGTGTGTACGTGAACCGTACCCTCCTTTAGTGGGTGAAGGTGTATGGACAGCGTGAGACCCTTGAGTTTATCNGACGATGGTGAGGCGATGAGGATCACATTAGTCACCATCGTCTATCGGCAAACTCGAGCTGATCGCTTGAGAGAGGCAAGGTGCCCGCCAAATCGCAAGAAGTTGCCGATAGTAGCAAGGCTGCCAACAGCAGCAAAGGCACCGAAAGCAGTCACGCGAGAAGTTCTTGTAAGCACGAGCCGAGCGATGCTGCAGCGAAGGCAATTCACACCAACTGTTAGAGGCTTGTTAAGTTGGCTGCCGAGGTGGCAGTGTGACTCAAGATCGCCATTAACGGTGGAGGTACGACACCAACCAGAGGAGTGGGGGCGGACCCCCTTCCTGGGATGTGGCTGTGATGGGACAGACCCACGTGCACTCGAACGCCGTCACTGACGACAGCTTCCTTTAGAAGGTGGGACTCCTCGAAGGTGTGTACGTGAACCGTACCCTCCTTTAGTGGGTGAAGGTGTATGGACAGCGTGAGACCCTTGAGTTTATCACCGAGAATCTGACAATATCAGACTTCAAGTTTGCATTTGCCAACCTACTAACCCATGTCAGGCAGAGAAACATTGATCTCGACCGTGATCGCAAGCTGCAGCGTCCGACCGCTCATGAGGCAACCCGCCGATGCGATGACCTTCACAAGGCTTTGCAGAGCATGACTCAGGTGCATATGCAGCAGCAATCACAACGTGCCGCAGGTGCTGATGCCACCGCTAGTGGCAGCGAGGACTTACCTATCTCGATCACATCAAGGCCGATCATGAACACATCCTTCATCTATAGTGTGGAGATATTCCAGAAGGACGTGAAGCTAACCGATGGGCTGAATTACATGCAGGACATTCTGCATGTCCACAAGGCTCCACTCGGTCAGTGGGACAACCTTGCCATGACCCGGCTGGAAGACAAGCTCTTCAAGTATGTGGTCAAGGAGTCGTGTGCATAGCGGCCGCATCTCAAGTGGCAGCCCATGTCGTGGAGATATTTACGCTATCATGCACAAGAAGTGCATTCATTGTGAGGATGTACAACAAGCCTTCTACATGATCAAGGACTTCAAGAAGTTGAGTCGCTCGCTTGAGGCATACTTGAGCAAGTTCACCGTAGTCGTGGAAGAAACCGAAAGCTTCACCGAGGGCGATGGTATCCAGATCTTCAAGTACCCAGATTACTTACTCTCAGAGTATTTGTGTGATGGTCTTGCAAGCGAGAGGTGAAGGACAAGACAACTACGATGACAGTGGGCTATGCTTGGACAAGCTGGAGGGTGTTGCGCGATTACATAAATGGTGTGTACTTGGCGAACCCGAAGTACTAGTCGGATGCAAGACCGAACGCATGTGCAACGCAAGACCGCGACATGTGCATGGACGCTGCAGGGGCTGGAGGGGCAACCGGGTACCAGGACATGGTCAAGGGCAAGAAGCCTGTAAATCTTCCAATCAAAAGACTGGTGGATACAAGACACCCAACCACAAGTGTGGACGCGACAATGACGAGCTACAGGCAGCGCATGAGCAGTCTGATACAGTCTTCCACGAGGGACTTTGCCACAACTCTATGTAGCCTAGCCACTTCAAGAATGAGTGCCATGAGGCTACTGGTGGTAAAAAAAGAGGTCGCGGTGTTGGCTGCAACCGCAACACCTCATGGAGATGGTGCAGCAGGAGGTCGCGGATAGGGCCGTGGACATGGCCACAATCGTGGCGATGGGCCTTGCCGTGGGAACGGACAAGGTTGTGGTGCGGGTTTTCTCCACCCATGCGTGAAGGTCCATTTAGGGATAAAAGTGGATCACGAGTGTAGAAACATGTTTTCAAACGAGGATGTGTAACAATTTGAATTGTTAACAAGCTCTATTTTTTGTTGTTTTCTCCCCTCTCGTTGAACCTCATTCTACACTTGTTGATTGACATTGTCCACTAAACCTTGCATCTCCGGACGAGATGCGTGATTGAACATGCTTACTGGAGATGACACCGACCATTGTACAGGAGTTGTGTGATACAGTAATTACAGCAATGTGTCCTCAAATCAATGAGCTCAATCACGCTCGCAATACCTTTAGACGACGATTTTGACTGAGTTAAATTCAAAAGGTGCTAGCCAAATTTACATGTGACTACAAGATGTGGACTTGACTGGGTGAATCATGGAGGTTGCGGCGTCTGCCATATTGATTTCGTGTTTATTGTAAACTCAACTTACTATCGGAAATAGGCAACTCCGACAAGGTGTCAAGCACTAGCAACCTCAATAAGGAGACTGTCCACAACGCGGAAAAACCCCAAAACTCTATTATTCTCAATAAGGTTCATGTCCTCGGAGAAACCACCAACGCGGTAACGGCCCGGTGCACGACCATTGCACTGGATCCTAGCCACTTCCCTAAAAACTGCGCACGACACAGACGCGTCCGGCTATCGCAGAAGCCGTTGTTTCCTTAAAGCTTTGTCCTGTTCTGTCTACTTATATGGAGGATGTTCATTCCCTCCAAGATAACCAGAACAGTTCTTCGCATCCTGTTCCCCCATTTGGTTCCACGGCTTCGCCGCCGTGTCCTCCCTCTGCTTGCTTCTCGCCTCCACTTCCTTTGCCGACCATTCCCAGTTCACATCTCTTCACCCTGCTGTTCTTCGCTCAGCTCACATCAGCTCATCACTCGCCTTACTCCTCCTCTCTCTCATCAATNGGCAATATGATGATATAGTTCAAAGGACACCTAGTTGGTGCTCCGTGAACGTATTGGCTGACACTGGAGGGGATGAATGCTTTTGTTAGTCCTGGTTTTATTCAATAGGTGGGCCTGATGTTTGAGCCATGGAATGATGCGGTTGTCATCAGTGACAACCGTACGGTACCCGTGATCGGTACTTGTAAAGAGAAACTTTAGTTTCAAGGATATCCAAAGATTATCACGTTGGAGGTACTCAACCTTCTTCATCCGTTCGCCGTGTATTCGGCAGTCCCTGGCTCTGAAAAACCAAGGATCGTATGTGCTTTGATATAGAGCGCTTGATCCTCCGAGAGGGGCATCATCAATTATACTGATTTCAAGTAAGAGGTTGTCACCGGCCCGACTTGAAGTCAATGCCACCTTGTCTGCTTGCCTTGACCTTGTCACATACAGGTCAAGAGACGTATTCGACAACATTGTTGGTACTTCTTAGCTTAGCTACAATGGAGGACGTCGCGAAGGAAGACACGCTTCAAGAGACCAAGGCTCTATTGGCTGAGTTCCCAGTTATATTCCGAGATCCACCGACTAGGCTTCCACCACAACGGCACATGTGCCACTCGATTCCACTACAAACAGAAAAAACGTCTCCATTCATACCCATGTATGGCCTTATTCCGGCAGAAATGTGAGAGGCCAAAGGCCAAATCAAAGAGTACCTTGTAAAAGGGTGGATCGAGCTGATCCTCTTTGTGGATGAAAAGGCTGGTGGATTACGCATGTGCGTGGACTACTAGGCGCTGAATAAGCTACTGGTGAAAAATCGATCTCCCTTACCATGGATTGAGGACCTATTTGACCAACTCCAAGGAGAAAAAAACTGTCTCAAGGATGCAATCACATCCACATCACCGATGATGTGGCTTCTGCCACCTGTTGAAATTTACATACCAGAATCTTTAGGAGTCTTCAGACGCAGTACTCTGATAAGTCAACTCTCTCAATTCTCTACTGGACTGTCGGTGATACTCTCTCATACACGTGTTACCACTCTCACACACACAGGCACTCTTGCCTGAATAATGTTACTGACTGTGCGATTCAAGAGCATGAGCTGAAGGCACAGTTACACGACTCGTCTCACAAGCTTTCCAACGGTACCAAGCTTGTTCAGAATGGTTACACACAGACGAAGTAATAGCAAATACAAAACTACAGCTACTTGTATGTCTATCCTAACTAAGAGCAGAAAATTACAAGTGTTGAGTAGTCCGGTATCCTTGTGTCTTCGGGTTCTCAGCCACAGGATCTGCTGGACACCGCTCGATGATCTCCGATCACCGGCACACCAAGGTTGGCAGATGCCCAGTGCCCTCGGTGCGATCCACGGACGAGATCGTCCGGATCTGCGGTAGCTTCTCATAGTCGCCGATCTCTCGGCCGGTTGTCTTGAGATGACGGAAGGACCGCACCTTTTGACTCGGCGACGGCCGCGATCCTTCCAAATGCCTTTGCACGATTCATGAGCGCAGGATCCATCTTTAGAAAGAGCAGTGTCTTCCGCGTGCTCCTGTTCCTTGCCACGTCAGCAGACTCAGAGTCGAGAGGAGCTCATGCTCGCACTCTCGCTTCGTCTGCCGAACCACACACCCTGTTTGTCCAAAACCTGTTCAAATATATCTCGTCCGGTAGAGTTGTTCTGTCAGCTCTACGGAGCTCCCATAGGATGAGTAGAGAGAGTAGGGCTGCGGATGGATGGATCAGTGGGACGCCTAAAGAGGCCTGCCCACAGCCATACCATGCCCCGCCATGTAGGAGAGACAGGAGGGTCGAGAGAGAGATGGGGATCTCTCTCTCGGCCCTCTTGTTTTCCCTTTTGTTGATGTTGTACCGAGCCCTGTATATCAGTAGATGAAGAGTATCGGACGGTTGCCCTTTTTTCAGCATTCCCCCCCCTTGTCGATCCAGCGCTTAGGAAATTGGAGGTGACAAGTGGAAAAAGAAAAGAAGCCCCCCCCGGGAGAAGAGAGCCGGTAGGATGGGGGTGACAGAGAAAAGAGGACAGGGCGAGGCACGGGAATGCGCGGCAAGAGAATTCTCCCCCCCGGGCGAACCGAGCCTCGCGGAGAGAGAAAAAGAGAGAACCGGAGCAGCAATACACAGGGTGGACAGTGGGCCGGAGAGAACTTTTTAGCCCGGGCAACGCCCCGACGGCCGAGAGATAGCTCAGTCCCAACTGTACACCCTGCCCAGACGGGAGGGAGTGGGCCCCTTCCCCTGCATCCGGCCCGCAGGGTGAGCCCGACATCGGCGGCCCACCCATGGGGGTCTGAAAGAGAAGACGGAATGAAAAGGATATAGGCGGAGAGAAATTGCAGTTTGGAGCGGCGTGGTACCGGCAGTGAGCAGGCCAGTGGGAGAGGGCGTTGTCGTGTTGCAAGGAGCGAAGCACAAGAGGGACGGAAAGCGCAGCGAGAGAGAGAACAGCGGCAGGCAGAAGCAAAAGAGGGTGGGGAGAACGGCCGTGCGCAACCCGCGTCCGTGCCAACGCCTCATGTGGGGGGCACGGAAACGGGAAGCGACGACGGTCCCACCGAAAGCACTCTCCGTCCGTTCCAACGCCTCATATGGGGGGAACGGAAGGAGAGCACCGGGAAGAAGCGACAGCGGGAGGAGAAGCGAGAGAGAAAAGGGGAGCGCCAAGGAGATTCAGGACGAGGAGAGAAGACCCATGCGAGTGCAGAGATGAACATGACGATCGGCGGAGAGAGCTTTGGTGAAGATGTCAGCAGTTTGATCGACAGTGGGAAGGTAGTGCATGACGACTTCACCCTCCGCAACAGCATCGCGAACGTAATGGTACTGTCGACGAACATGCTTGGTGCGGTCATGAAGAACTGGGTCCTCGGAGAGAGCGATAGCCCCTTCGTTGTCACAGTGGATGGGCGTGGGCTCGAGTTGATCAGAGCCGAGCTCGCTCAGAAGCATATGAAGCCAGACCGCTTCTCTTGTGCATTCGCTTTCGGCAATGTACTCAGCTTCTGTTGAGGAGAGAGCGACCACAGATTGCTTCTTGCTACGCCAGCTGACGGGTCCACCATTGAGGAGAAAGACATATCCAGAGGTGGAGCGGCTGGTGGTGTGATCACCAAAGAGATCAGCATCGCAGAATCCCTGGAGAACATTGTTGCCAGAGGAGTAACGAATCGCAAGGGAAGCGGATCCACGAAGGTAGCGAATGCTGCGCTTGGCGACCACGACGTGAGTAGCAGTAGGGCGCTGACAGCCTTGACTGAGGAAGCCAACAGCAAAGGAGAGATCAGGTCTGGTAGCCACGGAAGAGTACATTAGGGAGCCCACCATGCGCGGAAAGGCTTGGACATCTGCTGAGGAAGCCAAGGGTGTGACGGTGGTAACTGGTTTGGTGAGGCCATGATCCTTGGAGAGTGGTGTAGGTTGAGAAGTGGATGTTCCAAGCCCAAATTTGTCAGCCACACGTTGAGCGTAAGTAGCCTGAGTGAGTGTTACATGACCGTGCAGGAAGTCATGGTTGATTTGAATCCCAAGGTAGTATTTGAGAGGCCCCATATTAGTCATCTCAAAGCGGCGAGAAAGTTGCTGTTTGAGAGTATCCAGGACAGAGAGGGATGGTCCGAACAGAATCAGGTCGTCCACGTAGAGGATGACGCCGAGTAGGTTGGACCCGCAACGAAAGTACACGGAGTGGTCAGAGTGCAGACGTTGGAGACCTTGGACCAGGAAGAATTCGTGGATCTTGAGGTTCCACTGCCGCGGAGCTTGCTTGAGGCCATACAACGACTTTTTGAGTTTGCAGACATGGTCGGGGTGATCTGGGGACTCGAAACCTTCTGGTTGGGTCATGTAGATGACTTCTTTAAGGTCACCGTTGAGGAAAGCACTCTTGACGTCCATCTGATGGAGATGCCAGTTGTTGTTGGCGGCCAGAGAGAGAATCACCCTGATGGATGAATACTTGGCCACTGGTGCAAAAGTGTCTTGGTAGTTTACTCCAAGAACTTGGCTGAAACCGCGCGCGACAAGACGTGCCTTGTGACGATCAGGTGTACCTGCACTGGTCAGCTTTGTCTTGAACACCCACTTACACGTGACAATGGGCGTGTTGGGTGGTCGAGGGACCAGATCCCATGTGTGTTGTTTCTGAAGCTGAGAAAGCTCCTCTTGAGCTGCTTGGCGCCATAGGTCTGCGTCTGG
>SZWC01004969.1:127547-143283 GCA_023375785.1 Penium margaritaceum
ATTGGAGGCAATATGATGATATAGTTCAAAGGACACCTAGTTGGTGCTCCGTGAACGTATTGGCTGACACTGGAGGGGATGAATGCTTTTGTTAGTCCTGGTTTTATTCAATATGTGGGCCTGATGTTTAAGCCATGGAATGATGCGGTTGTCATCAGTGACAACCGTACGGTACCCGTGATCGGTACTTGTAAAGAGAAACTTTAGTTTCAAGGATATCCACAGATTATCACGTTGGAGGTACTCAACCTTCTTCATCCGTTCGCCGTGTATTCGGCAGTCCCTGGCTCTGAAAAACCAAGGATCGTATGTGCTTTGATATAGAGCGCTTGATCCTCCGAGAGGGGCATCATCAATTATACTGATTTCAAGTAAGAGGTTGTCACCGGCCTGACTTAAAGTCCATGCCACCTTGTCTGCTTGCCTTGACCTTGTCACATACAGGTCAAGAGACGTATTCGACAACATTGTTGGTACTTCTTAGCTTAGCTACAATGGAGGACGTCGCAAAGGAAGACACGCTTCAAGAGACCAAGGCTCTATTGGCTGAGTCCCCAGATATATTCCGAGATCCACCGACTAGGCTTCCACCACAACGGCACATGTGCCACTCGATTCCACTACAAACAGAAAAAACGTCTCCATTCATACCCATGTATGGCCTTATTCCGGCAGAAATGTGAGAGGCCGAAGGCCAAATCAAAGAGTACCTTGTAAAAGGGTGGATCGAGCTGATCCTTTTTGTGGATAAAAAGGCTGGTGGATTACGCATGTGTGTGGACTAGTAGGCACTGAATAAGCTGCTGGTGAAAAATCGATCTCCCTTACCATGGATTGAGGACCTATTTGACCAACTCCAAGGAGAGAAAAAATTGTCTCAAGGATGCCATCACATCCACATCACCGATGATGTGGCTTCTGCCACCTCTCTGGCCAGATCCGCAGCTCCCATTGTGTAGTCTCGTCTCCAGTGGTCCTCCTGGCCACAGCGATGGCACACTCCCTTCGTGGCGTGGCGTGGATGCATCCCTTCCTCCCTGTGATCCCCCTCTCCTCCGTGAGAGCGGACAACCAGGGCTGGTGCTGCGGACGCCGTCCCTTGCTCTACCACGGTGGATTGAGTCCACCGGTCCCTTGCCACTTGCGCCGCCTCTTCGATCGCTGAGTCACATTGCTGAAGAATAGGTGGGTCATGTACAATGCAGAGCATTTTCCAAGTCTTTGATGCCCATGTTCATCCTTGGATTTGTGCGCGTTGTGCCGGACACAGCACCGACGCGATCAGAGAAAGCACCTCTTTGTTGCGCTTCTAGAACGCCTCCACTTCCTTGGCCGTTGCGGACACCGCAGGAGACCTCTTCACCGTTGACCAGCTCACACAGTCTCTTTTACTTGAGAAAGATCTCAACCTGCCACTTCCAGAAGGGAAAGTCCCTCCCGTCAAACTTGAGGGGGACGTCACAACTGATCTCTGGCTGGGTCGCGGTTGCCATTGCTTGTAGCGGGAGCATGCACGTAGAAGACGAGGGTCCTCCTAGGGCACGTGGGCCCAATAACCCTTTGTCAAGAATTTTTTCCTGGCTGTGGCCTAGGAGGAGTAGAATTATCCTCAAGGATGCCTGACCTTCTGTGGAGCACGCTGACACTGGTTCAGTAGCCAATGCAGACCAAGGTGGAAGAGCATGGACTCCAAGGATCACAGTCTAGAATGGACAGAAATGAGTTGCAAGCAGTTGCATTCAATCGATGTGGGGATTGCTGTTATTCACAGTGATATTTCATCAGAGTCTTATAGCCTATGATTAGAGATTTCCAACGCATCCAAGCACACCCAAAATGGAGTAGTAGAGCCCCTGCTACGGCCATTGAAGTGATCCATGGTGGAGCCGCCCATCATGCCCATGAACGGAGGTGACAGGAGGCGCTTCGCCGCCGACCGGTCGAAGCGCCCTCCCTGGTCCTCAAACGTGGAGGGAGGCTCTCCTACATCAAGGAAACCTCCAACGTCCCTTCCATGATGGCCCACGTGCCTTTAGAGCTCATTGGAGTCGAACTCGGACCAACGTGGTGGAATTATCCCGTCACCCATGACGGAGACCCAGATTCCACCCGCCGAGCACCCCACCTTTGGACGGGGCTATCTTTCTGAATACTCACTCAAATTGAGCGATTCAAAGCTCGATCTTGCATTGAAAATTCCAAAGAATCTAAATCTTCAATGAGATTTTCGACCACTTCCCAGTGGCCAAACCAGGAAAACGACTCAAGGCAACCATGGCAAGGGGCACAATTCTCTAACAGGGAGAACCGGGGGAAGGGGTGGAGGAACGCCGAAGGTGACAGCTGCGATCGCGGAGGGGCTACCGTGCTGAAGCTGTGTTTCCTTGTGTTCTTCTTTGATGCTGAGGAAGAGAATTTATGCTCAGGTCATCAAAGTGCCCTGGGACGCCAGCGCCTCGAATATGGGGAGGCCGTAGGGGACGAAGATGTCAGCGAACTAAGGGATGGCACCATTCATGATGGTCAAGAGGGCAGCAAGCGGGGGAGACGCGACTGTCTTGAGCCGGTGTAGGATATCTTGCGCGCGGCACCAGTAGGTGGTGATGGACTTGGAATCCCTCATGTGAAGGGAGCTGAACTCCTTCAGGAGGCGGCTGACAGCTGCCTGGCCGGAGGCGCGATACGGTCGTGTCAGCATGTCCCAAGCTCGCTTGGGGTCAGCGCTGGTGTCTTCAGCGGTGTCACTGAGGAAAGACTCGAGGGCGGTGTGGTCAGCATCCGGTGCGGCAAGGATGAGTGCACGGACTGCACGGCCTGCCTCAAGCACCTGCTTTGGGACGGCGTCATCATGCGGGAGAGTGTAGTACGTACAAGACCCTCCACTTGTGCTTAGATGCGGCAGAGCTATTCCCAGGACGGGAATTGATCATCTCTGGAAAGTACCGGTGGAGGGGACTCGAGGTCCTCGCGCCGAGAGGGGACTAATGGTCGTTTGCTGCTGTTGCTGTACCTGCTATTGCGATACTGTCTGCATTGCCGCAATCAGAGCAGGACCAGGTCGTCAGGGGGGAACAGTCTGGCTGTCGGGCGCACCAGCTCCTAGGACATTAATGACCGTCTGCTGGTTGTGGCCAGCATCTGGCACAGCTAATCAACCTGGCACTGCAGATCTGCTTTGGGGTCTGCAGCGGGGGGGTTTGCAGGTTTTCCTACGTGCCAGGGGCATCGTCCTGGCTAGACATTGTCACTGCTGCTGCTACTCCTGCTGATGCTATTGCGGGTGCCGCTGCTGCTATGGCTGCCGATGCTAATGATGCCACTGTCGATACTACTGAAGCCAACTACTCCTGCAATGGCGATTGTTGCTGCTACTGCCACTGCAGTCGTTGCCGTTGCTCTCGCGGACACTACGACTACTTTTGCTACTACAGCTGCTGTCACTGCTGCTGCGGCCATTGCTGCTCGCGCTGTTGCTACTGCTGCTACTGCTGCTACTGCTGAATTGCTTCTGTTGGTGTTAACGCTGCCGCTACTCCTGCTACCATTGCAGCTGCTACCGCGGCCACTATTGCCACTACTGTTGCTGCTGCTACCGTTGCTGCAGTTGCGGTTGTTGCGGCGACTGCTGCTATGGACCCTGAGTTTGTTTTTGTGTTTTGTTCTTTTTTCGTTTTTGTTTCTTTGCTCAGCCCATGGCCTGTAGGCTGAGCCCTAGGCCATGCTGGCCGTGGGCTCAGGGGCGATGGCGAGGCTGTCACTGCTGACGCGTAGCAGCCGCTGTGACCGCCGGTACTACAGCCACTGGTACAATGGTCGCAGTGGCGGCTGCTGCTGCGCAGCCGTAGCCGCAGCTGCTATAGCTGCAGACGCGGCTTATGCTGCGGCTGCCGCCGCTACCGCTGCTATTGCTACTGCAACTACCGCGGCCGCTGCCGCTGCGGCTGCTGGAGCAGCAGCTGCGGATTCTGCTGCTTCTGCTGCTATGACTTCCATTGTGGCTGCTGCTACTACTGCTGCCACTACTGCGGCCGCTGCTACTCTCGCTATTGCTGATACCCCTGCTGCCACTATGGTCGCTGCCAATGCTGGCACGACCACTGTTGTCACTGCTGCTACTGGGCTACTGATGCTATTGTTGCTGTCGGTGCTGATCCTGCAGCTTCTGCTGCCACTGCCGCTGCTGCTGCTACTGCTACTGCTGTTGCTGTGGGTTACTTACTCCTCTGGTTGACGTCTCCACGTGCGTCATTGCCAGCAAGTTCTCTAATATCGCTGTGCTGGCCGCTCGCCTCCCTGCGTCACACGTGGGGGTCAGAGCTGCCGGGAAAAATCCGGCAGCATTTCCCCGGGCCCAGTGGCCGTGGGAAACTTCTGACGACGCCACCAGGTAGGTTACTGCTGCCGAGAAAAATCCGGCAGTATTTTCCCTTCACTGGCATGTATGGGAGATCCGGCGACGTAGGCAGGAACTTGTACGCCACTGCTGCAGCTGTATCTACTGCACTACGGCTCTGATACCAAACAGGAAGTTATATAGCACGTAGGTTGAGGCAGTAGTGTTGTTGATGCAGCGTGTGAGAACCCACGCTCATTACTTGCAACTGTCGCCAAGGCAAAACGACAGCGGTTCTGCTGCACCCTTAGTCTGCTGCACTAGAGTCTATGTATAAGAGCTCTGGTTTGTTGCTCAGAAGTGCATGTGCTATAGTTAGCGCCAAAAATGCAGCTGGAAGAAAGCCATGACTGATTAGGAATGAAGAATGAGCAACTTACTGAGACCCCTCTCAGTTCTAGCCTCACCTCAGCTCTGTGAGGCTTGTTACTCTAAAAAACCAGCCAACCAGGAACATCCTAGCATAATCCTGTGTTGCAGAATTTCCTGGGTGAGCTCTGTCAAACACTAGACGGCCCAAAACCCGGGCATTGTCCGTTTTGCCTAAAAACTCGACCGTACCAGAATAACTATACTGTGAACGCTGTCATGCAGTCAGAATCAGCAAGAAAAATAGCTACGTGGAGTTACGGCTGCCCGAACTCGGGCGCCGGCTGCACTGCTCCTGAGAGCTATCCACGACTGCTAATGACATGACAGCCAAGGGTTGCTGCTGATGGAGCTGGTCGTGTGAGGGTAGTGTCAGAAGCACAAGAAGGAGGACAACCACACGCTCGGCTTCACGGCGACACGTCCACTCCACCGAATTGCATCCCGTCGGCATCAGCGTCCATCCAGTCAGTCGTCTGCATGAGCATGTACACCAGCCGAGAGGACACAGTATGAGTCAGTGAGGCAGTGCACGGACAAAATGTGTGAGACCCAGGACTCATGGGCTTTATACATGGCAGGATACCTTACTAGGTCATGTTTCCATTTGCACGACTTCGAGACAAGACGAGACAATATCAATTTCACCTCAAAATATTGTGTTGTCCCAAATCTCGATCCCGTCTTGAAGTGTTTCAAGACCGTCTCGAGCTCGTGTCAAAGTCCAGAAATATTTTGAGTTTCCAATTTTGTGAGATTTCCAAAATCCCAAGAGGTGATTGATCTTCAATGCCGAGCCTTACTTCTCACTGTTGGACCTCTAGTTTACGACTGAGACCGAGCTCCTAATTACCCCTTTGTAGCGAGTGTAAATTGAATTATTTGTACGGCTCTCGTTTGTAGACAGTTTCTGGGCACATGGACCTACCGTATGCACCACATGCCTGTGTTGGTTGTAGCTGTTAGACACGCAAGTGACCTCCTGACTCCGTCCATGCACACACACCATCGTTGCAGGTAACTAAACTGACATGAAGCTTAAGGTACACACATGGCGGGCCACGCATCGTTGGCGTCTCAACCGGGTGCATGATCGGTACGAGCTCCATCATGCTTAGTTGTGCCTGAGAGGATATTTGCAGTTGTCAGCATGTGGTGATTAGCTTCAACTTGGCTAAACTTGAGAGACCTGCTTCAAGAGACATGCATCCACATACGATCGTGGTTGATGTGATTCTATCTGTGATTGATATGCATGGTTGGCTAGTTGAGTTGTTTAGAGCACCGGGTTGCTGATCCTATGGGGCCACACTCTCGGTTGTACCGAGGTGTGAGAAAGCACGGTGGCATTTTTCCGACCGGTTTGGTTTCTCCCCGGGTTGGCGGCCGGGCCCCACTTTGAGCTACTCAAGTGGTTGGCCCAATCAACCGGTAGCTAAGACCTCGCTAGCCCATGATTTCTACTCACTTGTCTCCAAGCTCTTGCGTCAAGGTTTTTTCTCCAACTCCTTGTTGCTCCCGTCGTTAAGGCTTCAATGTGGATGACCATGGCATGTTAGGGCACTAGAGCTGGTGATTCTTCTCTACCTACTGGTATCAGAGCAGGAGGAGAAACCCCTCCACTCCGTCGGTCCGTGACCTGTGGTTCAGAAAGGGTAACACATGCCGGCACTCTCGCCGCCAGCACACCTCTTCCCGCTTGCGCCATACCCGCGGAGCCAGTACCACCGTAGTGACACAGCACTGCATGGTTGGAGCACTACCCTACCTACCGCCAAGGCCTTTCAGCCTCGGCGCACTGCAGTCTCGCCACGCTGCACCTCCAAAACTGCACAGTTCCGCAGTCTCACAGTCCAGCTTCTTCTCAATTTAGGAGTCCCGTAGCACCGCATCACTGCGGGACCGAGACACACCTACTCCTTGTGACCTTGCAGCTCCGCATTTGGGCACCTCCGTTTAGCACCTCGCAGCTTTACAGTCTTGCTCTCCCTCACCTCTGCAGCCCTACAGTCTAGCAGCTCGCTAAGCTGCTGCTTTGTACTCTTGCGCTTCCACCACTCCGCAGCCACGAGGGGTGCTACCCCAAGGCACTGCCGTCTGCACACCGTGGCTGCTGCACCGTGATCCTACTACAGCAAAGTACCGCAGCTCTCTACTGCCCCTCAGCCCTGCTACTGAGCTTTCCTGTATCGCTGAGGTCCTTCACTCCCACAACTTTGTACCTCGTCGCAGTTGTATAATCCACAACAGCTCTGTTGGAGTGCCACTCCGCAACTAGCTCATCTCAGCGCCTCCTCACGCAACAGCAGTAGCAGCAGCCGCATCTGCAGCCTTTTTCACCACCCTGGCATCCCCGCCTGAGACGGAGCCGGTGCCCACCTCCCCGTCGGGTTGGCGTGAGCGCGCTTGCATTGACTGGGAGCTCCCCAGTTACGAGGAGTGGGCTGAGCGAGAGGTGTGGACGTGTCGCTGCCGTAAGAGCCCGGGGTACTATTCCGGAGAGGAATACGACCCGGCGGACGACAACGCTCGAGCCGACACTGCCGAGTACGCTGCCTACTGCCAATCCATGTCTGACGACTCGCCAACTGTGTAGAACGCACCAGCTACGGGACCGCCACGAGACCAACGTCCTCCTCAATCTCCTGTAAGCCCTCCTATTGCCCGTAGAACGCGTCGGCAGGGTCAACGTGCCGCCCCTGGCGGGGCGGGACCAGCAGCGCCGGCGACAGCGGCAGCAGCGGCCCGTAGGCCACCTGTCCCTTGTCGTGCTCCATCTCCTGTGGTGTCTCATTCTGCAGCTGCATCCACTGGGAATTCCTACATCTTCTCTATCCTGGACGCCGCACTTGTCTCAAGTACTGCTGTTTCCTCCATGTTTTCTGCCAGTGCACGAGCTACACGTGCTCCTGCCAGCATAGCCGCTGGCAGGGCTGTTGAAACTTACATAGCCGCTGCAGTTGAGCAGGGGCTTCTTGCAGCAACAGCAGCAGTCAACATTTCCACACAGATTGCAGCCACAGCAGATTCCTTGGCAGCAGCAGCAGCTACCGCAGCTACTGTCCTCTATAGTTCCGTCACCTCCATCCATTCCTCCACGGTCCAGGTCTCCACCGCTGCCGCGTCGTCATCACTCGGCTACCAGGTTCGCGTTCTTGTGACAGCTGCAGCAGCCATCTCCACCCTTACCGGTGCTGCCCTGGCTGGTCGCCTGCCTTGTAGTGTCCACCTCCTCCTCTGTGGCAGTCGTCGTAGCCTCGGCAGTAGCTGCTCTTCCACCTATTTTTGGCCTGCACCGTTAGCTTTGGTGAGCTTGGATTGCATATCTTCCTATCTTCCTCTCCGACTGAGCCCTCGCCGCCATTCTGCCTACTTCCAAATAGTTGGTGGCAAGTCGGTTCCGTCCAATTCCACGGACTGGTTGCCTCTTTGGCCTGCCTGTTCCCACCCCCACCACCCCTTTCTCACCCTCCACTGCAACTCTTGAGTGCAACTGCACACTTGCAAGGGCCTTCTTGTTCTGCTGACGAATAATTTTCGCAATGCGCCTCTCCTCCTCGTCCTGAGGAGGCATGCCGTACATAGGGTTGACGGTCGCGTTGGGGCCGAGCGCAGTCATCTTCCTCACCATCTCTCTGCACTGCGCACTCAGCTCCTCCACCATGTAGCGACGATCATCCTTCATCAGAATGAGACTGCATGCTTGTTGGGCTGAGCGTTTGGCCTTCTTCTCTTCCCCAAGAGAAGGGTAGCTTTCCTTCTTACCATCCACAAAGCGATGGGAGCCGATACCAACAGGGCGGCGAGGAGGAAGTAGCGGCCGCTGCTCCTGTTGAGGCTGCTCGAGCTTCAAGTCATCTACTTTCTCCAATTGCAGCTCATGGGCTTTCCGCTCACCCTTCTCTTGCTCGCACTTGTCACGCTCCACCAAACAGGCCTGCTGCTCGCGATCCTTTTGCTACTGTTGCAGCTGCTGCTGCAACGCTGCAATCTTGCCGGCCATGTGCGCGTTGGCAGACAGAAGCTCCGCAATGCGAGTGGTCTGTGCTTCAGCCGTTGCAGCCAGCGTCGCATTGGCAAGCTTTAACTGTGTGATCTCGGCCGTGTTGGCCTCAGCCGCACAAGAGAGGCCGGCGTTGGCTGCTTCAAGCTCCGCGATCTTGCGGGTCACTACATCCGTGGTTTGCTCCACTACCTCCACATCAGCTTCGGTGGCGTGTGTGGTGGTAGAAGTGGAAGCTTCGGTTCCATCAAAGATGTCAACTGGCTGATGCTGCTTCTCAGACTCCTGCTGTTCCTCGTGGTGTTCCTCAACCTCAACATCTTCGTCATGATTCTGCTGCTGCTTGTTGGAGGAGAGGCAAAACCCGCCGACGCGGATGGCCGCACGTGGCAGCCGGCTGAGCTGAGCAACGAGAAAAAAAAAAGGGGGTTTCGTGGTCCAAGCATCGTGACAACGCGCAAGGACCGGACGTGCGGGCGAGCTGGCCCCGGCCGGCAGTTTTGGCCGCACTCTGCGATGGACGGGAGAGAAAATCAATGTTGTACCACTTTCTAGTTTTCAATTCGTGTTTTCTTTGTGAGTGTGCAAAGTGCGAACCAGTTTGGTCGCATGTGAGCGACCAAACCTGGTCGCGTGGTATGCATGTGAATTGCAAACCACTTTAATTGCACATGGACTGCCATGTGCGTTTCTAGTTGGCACATGGGCCATTAATTGGCCAGCTGTGCAAGAGAAAAGTGTTGGAGCCGAGTGTGCACTGCAAAGTCCAAGAAGTCACCGGTTAATTCCGTGACACAGCCCCTCCAGCGCACCCTGCGACCAAATCGCGCCGCGCATGCGACGCGCAAGCGCACGCGCCGCTTGTTCTGCATTTTCTCGCGTCATGCGCCACCCAAGCAAATTTCTGAGCGGTTCCAACCGCAACTAGGATGTGGGGCACTATTTCTTGTGTCATTTTGTGTGTGATTCAGCTTGAGATGATACCTACCACCATGTGTGGGTGGTTTGGGGTGGTCCAACACCACCAAGGCACCGCCAACGGTGTGAGCAAAGTCCCCTACCACCACATGGGGCAAGCCTGTGCCTTGGGCAAGGTTTAATGTTTTTTCCTTGTGTGTGCTAGAGTGTCTCCATGTACTATAGTGTGCCAAACTATATGCGGCACTCATTCCTTGTGTAGTTTTCTAAGTCTTCAATCAAGGTTTTTTCAAGTGTTCATTCCAATTTTCTACAAGCACCACCCTCACTTTGCAGCAGTGCCAATTATTGTATGCTTCACGTTTGATGCCGAAACTTTGAGGGAATATTATACAACTCCTAAGCTTTCCAACGAGCCATCACATGCCTCATAAAATAGCCCTTTGAGTGCCTCACAAGTTTCATTACTCAAACGGACGAGGTTCTGTCCAGAACTTCCAGAAAATGACCGAGGTCCCAGTTTTGAGTTTGAGCCTTGGCCGAGGGCATTTTTGGCCATATTTGAGCAAGCTGCAGCTGGTGGAACACGTTAAAATTCTCCAACACTGCTCGCCTCCATCCTTCTGTGCAAGAAGCTGTTTGGCGTTGGTTGCCACACGAGCACGAGCTCGCAGCCTGGCCAGCAGCAGCACTGCCCCGCAGGAGAGACCGGCGAGGGCGACGGTGAGACGGACGCTTGAAGCGGAAACGGTCGCCATGGCTTGCTGCTGCTGAGCACTAGAAGAGCGATGGAGTCGAGTGAGGAAAGCTCCGAAGATGGATGTCTCAAGAAGGGCCCCCAGATCCGATGGTGCTTTGCGCTGTCTCACCGCAGCGATGAGCGCCAATCAGTTGGCTAGCCGTGACTGTGCTCTCTGTCCCGCGTCTGTCGACGGCAGAGTCGGTCCAAGTTGGACCTCTGCTGTAGCAGCAGCAGAACTAAGCAACAGTCTTCAACCTTAAACTAAGCAAAAGAATTGCTATGATTCTGCTTTGGTGCTGCTGCCGTCGTCAGAGCGTCACGCCTTGGTCTGCTTGCGTGTGGCTGCGAAGCAAAGGCATGCAGTGTGGTGCAGCCGCCGACGAACGAAAGCGCGAGCGGAAATGTCCGACTCCAAGGAGGCATCATGCGGCCAACGCGTGGATGCGTTTGGCAAAGAATCCAACGACCGATGTGCAAACCTGTGAACCCATGGCTGAACATTTTTTCGTGCATTCCAAACCATTTTGTTCACCCTTTCGTTGACGTCTATCTCATGATTGCCGTGTTCACATCGCAGAAACGTTTTCCATCAGTGCCACACAAAGTTGTCAGAAAGATTCTACTCAGCTTTTTTTGCTTCTCTCGCAGTACATTGTGTTTCATCATGGTGACTGCTGACGCCATGCTGTCACGTGTTGGGCCAGCAGCATGCTGCACCCTCGCATCATGACGCTCATAACTCTCATGCCGTGCGTTCATCTTCTTTTGCAATCCGTTGCGCATGCAGCGGATGGTACTTCCAACCTCGTCGGATGCACAATTGCCCTCACGCATTGGTTGCGAGCCANGGAGCAGAAGGCGGTTCAAGGATTGGAAACATCAGAATAAGCTGTTTGTGTACTTCAATAACAAGTGTCGAACAGGTCCAGCACATACATACAATAACAATAATCGCACTAAAGGATTCATTGGGTCCTCGACGCTTGGGCCGAGCGGTTGGTGCAAGGTCACGCCGTGAGTGGCTACTTCGAGAAGCTCCGTCGAGAAATCAAGGGACTTAAAGAATATCGAGGCACGCTATTATAAAAGTCAATCGTTGTTGAGAAGTCGTCCAAATAGTATCGAAATATTGATGTAGTTTGCGACACTTCTGTCGGCAAATCTAGAAAGTGGTCGAAGTTGTCAGAACCTTCTAGAACGGAACACCGATGGTTGGGGCAGTTAGCCAAAATGGCCTTGCTGAACGGCGTAAAAATCCTCAGGTTAACATGGGCCACAAACGTAAGGACAATTCTCTAAAGTCGCGGAGTTTAGGACCCCCCCATTTGAATCCCTTTATGGAGGGGTTTGTGAATTTTTGTCTAGGTTTGGCAACGTCAATATGTCGATATTGCAGGCCATGTTGCATTGACATTACAATTGCGTCACAATATTTTATGTAGCCTTTTCTCGTAAGATTTCTAGATATGGTGTTCTCACAGTTCTGAAATTCGATATGGTGCTAAGTTTGTGCTAGTCGTGGATATAGAAGCTTTATCAAGAATTCTGTCAGTATATGATCACTCCTCCACTTCTCTTTGGCCACGGCCCTTGAGAAATGGAGGCAATGGGGCTATCTCATCACAAGAACAAGCTCGAGGAATGAATCCAAACACCTAGGGAAAGCATCGAGGAGGGAAGAAATAGAGGTTGGGATAGTGAAGTCATCCATACATCCAAAAAAATTCTCATTTCGTAAGTACAATTCAAATATGAAAGTGGCTTTATCCAACAGGTTAAAAAAATGATCAAATTACATCCAACTTTGTGTCCATGCCATATAAGTGGTGTGTAATTGTCATCTTGCATAGCAAGGAGGATCATTTGACACCACTACCCGTTCAAACTTGAAGAGTTACAACCAACATAAAATGGACACCACATCTTCTGCCATAGTGGCCATGTAAAATGTGATTTAGGCTCTCAGATAGAATGAAATCCAATCCGTTCCAGCCCAACTGCTACAACTTTTGTCCTTGTTAATATAGTGGTAGGTTGAGCTGAGGTTAGACAAAGGGTAAATGAAAATCATGGAGTGATCTGCACGCATTGTCGGAATGAAGATTTGGCTGCGTCCTTGAATTTTGAGACGTTGGGTACATATGATGTCATAATAAATAGTGTGGAAAAGTCACTGAAAACTTCAGCAATACGAATTGTGATGCCATTGGCATGTCTTTGTTCATATTTAATCTGTTCCCTTCAGTTAGAACAGCTAACTGTGACCACGCAGTCCCGTCCATGCAAGTGTAGACCCCTGATGCGGATTTAGCTGGCACTAAGGCGTCGTCATGTGGTGATCCACCCACCTACAGCAAATGAACAGCTGCTACAACATGNGAGAGAGAGAGAGAGAGAGAGAGAGAGAGAGAGAACAACCTACAAGAACACAACATAAATACTTGACACGACTCACGGCAAGTGACGCACAGGCAGTGTGAGTTTGTCCTAATATCGGCCAAGAACCACCGGCCATAAACATGCGCAGAGGTATCCAAACGAATCACCGTCTAAACCTAGAGATGCAGAATCTCGACCCGGTCGCTACGACTGGTCACACGCACAAGACCGGCATTGATTGGTGGACAGACAATGCAAAAAATGCAAATCAGGCTCTAGAGCCAGTCCTCTCATAAAACTCTAGCGTCTGCAGAAAAACCGCAAAGAATCCCGGCAAGCACCCAGGATGTCGTGGCAGTTGTCTGGCAATAGTGGGTGCATGGAGCCACCACTCGTCGGAGCTCCAGCGCCTGCTGTGTCTACATCAGGGATCATGTCGCCGTGCTCTCCAGTACTACTGCTCCACTCCACCAGTATGGGGTATACGGGTAATCACCATGGTCGTCACTCGTGACAGGTTGAAGCCACACAAACCTACACACCCCCTAGCTGACATAGCTGTCACCACAATGACAATAGAGGGGCTACACTCACTGTCTATTATAAACACCAACCACGATACAATGTCTCCTCGTGATAGTTATGTAACACACCAAATGCCCGGGTCTCGACCGTGCAAGAAGTCGATCACATACCCTTGTGCCAAACACCATGCAAGGGGTACAGAGCAACAAGACCTCCTCGTGACCCCGAAAGATGTCTCTGGGTCTCTGGGTGTCGTCCACTTCTGGTCGCATTCATGGAGCATACATAACACATGGAGGCAATGAGTCTCCATGTCACATCGGTAAAACTCACTAGGTACGCGGGTGTTGACCAGCATAACCTCGACCAGAGCATCGTGCCACATCCAAAGTAACCACGTTGTCCTCATAATGGTGTCAAGTCAAAGCCCACACACCAACACTCCCCCGGGGCTGTAGAGTCCGGCAGTGCGACACCTGCAGCATGACACACACACACACACACACACACACACACACACACACACACACACACACACACACACACATACACACACACACACACACACACACACACATTTGCATAACAAGTACATGATAGTCTCAAAGTGCTAGGTCTCCTCTTCATACTGGCAGGATCCACTAGGTATGCCAGTTTCGACCATCACCATAGAGTAGTAGTGTTTCTATGTGATCTGCACAAGGAGGTGTCGGGCGAAAGCACACACGCCAACAGTCCCCATGTGTGGGAGAGTCCGACAACATGAGCAAAGCTGATAGCTGTGCACAACACCCCCCCTGAGGAGGGAGCACAGCTCCCCCATGGCCACATACACCTGTATACCAACAGCAAGGGTGAGAATGATGCTATTGGGACATACGCGCACGTAGCCTCACTCCACAGCGTCATCGACACTGTCATCGTCGTCACCAGTTTTGCAGTCGTCATTGCTGTCTTCACCAGCTGCCCTGAGTGGTACAGCACTGAGGGCCTCTTCCTACTACATTACTTGTTGCAGCCTCCCCACCTCGTCGTGCAGGTCAGCCATCGGATGATCCCATCGGATCATCTGTCGCCTGGTCGTTAGCTACTGGCAGGGCGTCGACTCGAGATAACGCGTCGGCAACTGTAGTGTCTGCATCTGTAGGAGGTGCTGTTGTGGAGGCACCTCCATACGTATGCCGTGGAGGCATACGTGTGTTGGCTGCTGCTGACACACGTATCATTTGGTCATCGACTGATGGCCGGACGTCGGCATCCGTCGGTGGATCTGCCTCCGTGGGGTCATCGCCATCATCGGGAGCCCGTAAGTCCTGGGGTTCCTCCGAACCCCTAGTGCGTAGCCAATTGTCCACCTGCTGCTGAACGTCTGCCCTTCGCCAATATGCATCCTGTAGAGGCCACTCAGCAGCCTCGAGACGTGTGTGCACATCCTCTAAGTACTCCTTGGCAGCCCGTTGTGCTGGAACAACTGCATTGTAACAACTACTGCTGGCCTCCCACATCTCAGCCAAGAGACCCTGCACGTGCGCCTCCGCTTGAGGCACGACTTCCTCCTGGTCGCGAAGTGAAGAGTGTAAACACTCCAACATAGGGGCCACCTCGGCTGCTAGTGCATGAGCTATTGCTCGAGCTGTGTCTCCTACGACGTCTGCACCTCCGCGGACAGTTATGGCACTCGCGCCAGCCATAGCGGCCGCGCTGGCAAACTTGACGTCTCTTGCCTCTCCGGTTGCCCCTCCCGCATATGTACTTGCAATGACTAATGGTACGGGTAAAGGAGTGTCTACCTCTACAGAGGCCGTACCGGCTGCTGCAAGGATGATGACCTTCGTGGTGTCTGCACCAACAAGGGCATCCACTGCCATCGTCCCGTCTAAAACAGCGACTGAAACTGCTGCTACTATCACAACGTCGATGGCTGTCGACACGCCCACTGCCCGGACGTTTTCTCCAAGGGCGTCAGTTGTCACCGCCACTGTTGCTACTACCACACCTGCCATATTGGTCACTGTCACTACAGCGTCGGCTGTAGCGACAACGACCGATGAGTTTCCCTCCCTCCCCCCTCCACCATCCGGACATATGTATTGTACCGTATATTGAACGAGTGACCAACTTGAATACATGTGTACATCATCATTCCACAATGTAATACCATTTATTACCATGTTCTCTACTCCTAATACTTCTAGCCTCTATCCTCCCCCCCCCCCTCCAGAATTTGTGTATTGGACAAGTGCATTGTACAGTGTATTGTACGGACGACCAAGATGGAAAACTTGTGTACAACCCTCCCACCACCCTTCTACTAAAACAGGAAAACATCTTTTCAGAGGAATTTTGGTTTGTGTTCAGTTCTAAGACAATCACCATGCCAGAATTCACACCTCACTTTCTAGAGAGT
>SZWC01004970.1:10521-37715 GCA_023375785.1 Penium margaritaceum
TCGGAGCGTTGTAGTTGGTGTTATCGATCCTTTTAGCTATTGCGATCATCCGCGGCAAGCCGGTTTGGATGCTGAAAGTGGTAATTACTCGTTGGATATCTTGTTTGGGGTCGTTGTTATAGTGGAAACATAGTTCGTCGGGGGCGATATTTGCTTCCGTGATGATCTCGTAGAATCTCCGCATATACTCTGCTACGCTGGATTGCTGACGGAGACGGTGGAATTTGTATTGTGCGTCTGAATTTTTGTTCAGCCATCTAAATCGTGCGAGCATTGCGCGCAAGAATCGGTTCCAGTCGGTTGGTTTTGTCAGCTCGTCTTGCCAAAGTGGTTTGATCTACTCCAAGGGTAAAACACATGCAGTCGGCGTCATGAGACAGACGATGCTGGCCGTTGATGAGGCTCCGTCGGTCTCTTGCTGCCGTTGGATGGTCTTTAGATCAGACCACCAAGTTAGCGCCGTTCCACGCAAAAGCGCCGTTGCGAGGTCAATTTTCTTCTGATTTTNGTGAACTCGAAGTGCCCGTAGCGGGTTCGGAACGCCGTCTCCTGGATGTCGGTGTCTGCCACGTGTATCTGGTGATAACTGTTGAAGAAGTCGATTTTGTTGAAAAATTGAGGTCCTCGGAGCTGGTCGAAAAACTTGTCAGCTCGGGGAAGTGGGTAGCGCTTCTTGATAGTAGCGTCGTTCAAGGCCCAACAGTCCATGCACATGCGCATCTCACGAGTTTTCATTTTTACAAATAGTAGTGGTGCGGCGTATGGTGATGTGGACAAGCGGATGAACCCCTCACCGAGCATCTCGTCTAGTTGCCTTTTCACCTCGGTGAGCTCCTGATCGCTCATCTGATAAGCCCCTCAGACAGTATGTCTATTGCCCAGCTTCAGTTTGATGTGATGGTCGATGTCTCGTTGAGGAGGTAAGGTTCTCGGCAGTTCGTTGGGGAAGACGTTTGCAAAATCCCGGCTGAGTGGTGCAAAGTCTTTAGGTACCGTTGTAAACTTTGTTGATGCTGATGGGGCTCATGATGCCGATGATGAGTCAACTGCTACCACATCCGCTTCTTCCATTAGCTTGAGATGTATGAGCCATGCACAAGCTCCTCGTCGTATATATAGTGCTTTGTCATGTTGAGAGGTGTCGGCTGCACATGTTGTCGTTTCTCGTCTACCATGAGTTCCTCTGCTACTTGTACCTCTGTTGCTTCCACAGTCGGCTTTCGTCGTATACGTGAAAGTTGTTGTTTGGCTATGTCAGTTTCCACGTAGACGTCGCCGCTGTTCCAGTCGCCCTGCTGAGTGTGTTGGTACAAGAAATCTCGTCCAAGAATGATTTTTTTGTCGCATTTAGGACAGGACCTCCAAACCATTACATCACGTAGATCTCCCACTTGTAGTCGTAGTGGTTCTCGAAGACTCTGTATTTGCAATCTCCTGTCGACGGATTTTCCTTCAAGCACCCCTGGTTTGGTCTGCAAATCCAATTTGCGAACCATGTCATTGCTTACAAAGTTGTGTGAAGCCCCTCCATCGAATAGTGCCCGTACCATTCTGCGACTCTTGCATCCTCGAGGTTGGACTTTAAGCAGTATGGCTGGTTGGTCATCCTCGTACCCCTCGTCAAACTTTCCAATCTGAGAAACCCTTTACAGCAATGTGGACCGTTCAGATGGGTGATCGTTTGGCGCAGTTTGCTCTGTACCGACAAGAGTTGCGCCTTTCACTCATGCCCTTTGCCGTTTNCCATCTAAATCGTGCGAGCATTGCGCGCAAGAATCGGTTCCAGTCGGTTGGTTTTGTCAGCTCGTCTTGCCAAAGTGGTTTGATCTACTCCAAGGGTAAAACACATGCAGTCGGCGTCATGAGACAGACGATGCTGGCCGTTGATGAGGCTCCGTCGGTCTCTTGCTGCCGTTGGATGGTCTTTAGATCAGACCACCAAGTTAGCGCCGTTCCACGCAAAAGCGCCGTTGCGAGGTCAATTTTCTTCTGATTTTCGTTGACCCTAGCAGCTCTGGAGTACACCTCCCATATATGACCAATCACCTCACCCTTGAAACCGTGTATTGACAAGTGTATTGGAAAGCGAACATAGTAGTGAACATGGACTTCAAACAAAAACTAGTACATAGTACATATAATCCATGATAACTAACACCTTATATAAGTAATGTACATCTCGACTCTAGTGACATGAATTGATATTGATGATTTCTCGAAAATGTTTGCACAGAGGATTACACTTTCTGATACACCAATTGCCAAGTGTATGAATTTGGGGTAATTAACCATAACTCACACCTCCAAACTCGTCAACCGCATCCGAACCATCGGTCCTTTTGCACTTGAAGGATCAGACGGTTCTGGTGGAGCCGGATGAATTTTGGGTTCGCTCGAGAGCTGGGACTTTGTCACGACGAGCACCGCCTCTCGTGCACTTGCGCTGCAAAGAGACTCCATCGCGATGTTGAGTTGTTGGAGCAGATGGCTGTTGATCCCCTCGAGCACAAAGATTCTGTTTGCTAGTTCCTTGTTGATCCGCGCCTGTCTTCCCGTGCTGCCTTCGTTCCTGTCACTATTGTTGAGGCTGCCGGTAGGGGTGGATGGATTACCACCGTTGGGTCCACAACCGGATCGGTCGTCGAAGCAGTAGGGGTTGATCCATCTACCGCATTGCCTACCACGCCAGCATTCGCTGCCGATTCAGGTTTCACGTGCATAGCCACATTCTGCTCCTCCATCGCCGAAGTCGTTGACGAAGACCCGCTGTTCTTCGTCGATTGCGCTTGCTTGCCTCACGTCGTAGTCGCGAAGTCTGCAAAGTCTTGACTTGCGAGATGTGCTGACGGCTTGTGCAAGGCAGTCCTCTGGATGAGTAAAGTAGTCAGATGCCTCTCCAGCTCCGTTGTGCTCTGATACCAAGTGTTATGCCAGACGGAGCGTAGAAGGTGTATAGGTAGAAGTTGCAAGGCAGAACACAATTTAGAACTTGGGACACTTGAGCAATTTATATTTAGCGGTAAGTGTACTTCGATGAAAAGTGTCAAAATGATGAAACAAATATTTTCAAGTGTCGAGATACGAAGTCATAGTCGGGGTCGTTGGGTCGAGTGTCGAGCGACGCGTGCGGATTCGAGAAGGTCCATCAAGAAATCGGGGGGCTTTGAGGATCGACGGCGAGGATGCGAGATGCATATTTATAAATCCACATTTGTCTTGGTGCGTTGAGAAGTCGACCAAAAGGTCGTGATACTTCTTTCGTAGATTCGCGAGAATTGTCGGAGTTGTTGGAAGGTTCGGGAAGATTCACGAGAGGCGAGGGCAGTTGGCCGGTTTTTCCTCGACCGTCAGAGTGAATATCGCGGTCTCGCGACACGGTGGGCTGTTTGTGTAATAACAGAAATGTCCACTCGGAATGATTAGGGACTTGTGTACGTCTCATACATAACAGTTTCCTCCTGTCATTTTACATTATCTGATTTGGCTACAATTGTGAGAAATTATAGTAAAAAATTGTAACTTCACAAAGGTAATTGAATCAAACAATACATTTTCAAAATGGTTATGCTTGTCAGGATATTGATTCAACTTGTCAATATGAGAAGGTTGGAACGATGAATACAACCAACATTTTTATTCATGTAGAGAAGTAGGCTGGCAATATAAATGAGAAAAAAAGCATGTTACATGCGTAGGGAAATTAAAGACGTGGTCGTAAAGGAGAGGGTTTAAGAAAACATGGCAATGTAAAAACGATTTTGTTGAAGCGACTGTTTGCATTACTCACATGATTGGGCTCCCTTCCTCTCATACTTCAAAACCAAGAAACAATGATTTTTTTCCAGGAACGACAAATACATCCGAGTTGCATAGTTTGCGCTACGGACTGACCTAGACTGGCGTGAAAATTTGCGACGGTGGCAGGTGCCTCCTTCAGCGACGCATTCTCCGAAATGTTGTGTACACATTTTGATATCAAGCCTGTGTTGCGTACAAAACACATTAATATCCAAACAAGCTACCCCTAGGATGACCCACCAAAAATTCCTATCTGACGGCAAATGCTTGATTGTATGGAAAGCCCCCATACTACCTTACCCAGATGAGTAGACTCCAAGATCCTTCCAACCAACTTCAATTTAATTCGCTATCTTCGAGAAAAAAGACCTCAAACAAGAACGAAACATAGTTGGAAAACCAGTGCCACACCATCCTGTGGACGTGGATACACACCAATGAAATTGACTCTATCGCATAGGATGCGTGAGTCTCCTTAGATTCAAGCAGATTACATTTTTAGCAAGACTTTTGAGTCTTTCTTTACACGCTGTTACCAATCCACTTGGCAAAAATCCAACATATCATTCGTTCATTATCTACGAAGGTGGCTTCTGGTTCAACAAATCTGAATGCTGACGATTAACAGTTTTTCAATGCATGTCTCCGTTGAATGGATTGTTTTTATTGTTTCAAATAAATCCTTCTCCATTCTTTGGCTACATCCTACTCAACATAACGTATCCATTTAGCAAGTGGCTTCCAGCATCGCCATTGACAAGTTGCATAAGGCATAAAAAAATGTAGCAATTTAAAAGTTGGCCTTTCCACTTTACGAGGACATGCCACAACATTGTTAAGAAACAATACTAAAAGAGAGTGACCTCACATCAAAGGTGGGGTCGGATCAGGTACTTCACATGGTTTCATCCTTTTAAGAAGTGTGCGATGTCTTTCTTCCAGAACGCACATGTATACACGATTTCTTTTCTCGTGATCGGCATGGTTTTACAGACCTATTGATCATGTGATGGTGTTCTTCACTCCTATAGACACCATCAAAGCTAGAAAGCCTCTAGACTTGAGCGGCCTCGGTGGACGAGAGAAACACATGAAACCTCCACCGAGGTCTTTCACAAGCAACAAAATATTAACTACATTCAAAGGGAACACAAACAGGCCACATTTCATGCCCATAGCATGATGTTATGGGCTCGTGTGGACTTAAGAGGGCAGCCATAACAAAGGGTGGCTGTATGGTCCTTGCCCATCCAGGCCATCCAATTTTAACAAGAATGTGGTCAAGTTTTCGCAGCATGTCATGTAATCGATGGAAACACACTCTTAGGCTGCTCTCAGATGGCCCCAAAGCAACTTCCAGTCGTGTTCTGCACCCCCTTACTTTAAGAAATAGCGTATCAAAGGCTGTGGTTTGGCAATTAAGACAAGAAAAAATTAGACAAGTTTTATTAGCCGGACCATCATGGATTCATCTTAGATGTATTTACGTGGGAGATGACAACATCAAGAGACATCAACTTTGTTCCATGCATGAAGTCAATATAGTTTGAGAAGTACGGAAAAAGCAAAGTAATGTTGAAAACCTACATGCTACTTGTAGACGTTTGCTCTCACATAGAATGGACTTGGATGTGGCCACCATCAAGTAAAAAACGATTGAGCACATTTGATGTAATTTCTGACAAACACATTGAGAAACTTGATAATCAAAAACTCAATGCTTCTTTCATTAGTGATTTCATTTTCTTGGGTGTGATAGGGGCCTTATACTGCCCGGTAGCCACTCCGAGCCACGCTCTGTATTCTCTCTGTTTACAACATAAACCTCATTCACATAGTAACATGTTGAATTCATATGGCTCACAACAACAAAGACGCATTTAACTGGACAGAAGCGATTGGTCCGGTTTCTGTGTGGGTGTCAAACCCTATCCAGGTTCCATTTCATGCAAAACCCAACCATAGATCTGTGTGTTGTTGTACCAAATGGTGTGTGAACCCAACATAGGATTTTGACTCTGAAATTATCCTTGCTCCTGCACGAACACAACAGTAATCTCTTAACGACTAATCTAACTCATGTCACAAGCCAAAATGGCCCCCTTCTATGAGGGGCATGTCGTCCCAACCCAGAAGCAAACATTTCATCATTTGTGCTCCAAATAGAGCTTCCTTTAAACCCTTCAAAACTAGCAAGAAAAGTGTTAACATTAAATTTGAATTTTTTTATTTCACCACGTGGATTGACCTACACAAGACGTTGATCCGATGACAGCTGATTCGCATAAAGGATCTGCATGAATATGGACACGGCCAAGTGGTCAAAGTTAGCTATACAAATAGACAGTGGATATCTCATAGCACAAAACATCCAGAAATGAAAGTGCAAAGTATATGACACCATTAAAAACTTGCTAAAATCTGCCTACACATCCTATAGGTGTATCAACTCTCATTATTTATGAGATTTACTGACTAAAATCTATCCAAAAAGCTGTAAATCATGTTGGTTGTCTTTACGTGTGATATGAGTTTATCAAACCAAGCGACATCATCACAGGAAAAACATAACTGTGGCTTCACACAGACGTGGAAATGCCAATTACAAGTTCCTTTCAAAAGAATGCCCCATCATCGGTGCTCAATGAAGCTACATGTAAGAAGGTGAGTGCCACCAAGTGAAGAAAAGACCACCCCAGTTTAACGCATTGAAAAACAAAGAAGGTGAGTGTTCAAATGAACTCCATTTCATCGCGAATTATGGTAGTAAGCTGAGTTTTTTTTTAACGTGAGGGCACATATGGAGCGAGAAACTGAGGTCTATGTAAAGTGAGGTGGACGAATTCCATACCCTTTCAACATCCTTCAAGAAACTGAATACAAGTGTCTAAATGTATATCCATGTTGATATTCATAGCCCAGATTTATTCGTTGCGTCATGTGCCATTATGGCCAACAGTCCCAACTATCTGTTATTCCACTTAGAACATAGATTGTGAACAAAAAGATATTACACAGCAAAAGAAAATTTGGGAAATCAGGATACGTAAATTGTTTGGAATCAGTAGTAAGTCTAGTTTGATGAAATGTGTCTAAGGCTGAACACGTATCCTAAGTTCCGTGGGAACTACCCAAAAATCCGGATCTAGATCCGGATCCCCGGATCCGGATCCAGGTTCCTGGATCAAGTCTATATCTCCGGATCCGGAACCGGATCCTTGGGGGAGAGAGGAGAGGAGGGGGAATAGAAAAACATGGGAGGTCTTGCTCATGTCCGCTTGTGTATCCTGAAATCCACACTTTCAAATTCAACCAGTCAATATTTGCGCTTCAGATGTGACCAAGGCAACGTTCAGTTTCCACATCAATCGGACCTGTCAAACCAGTCATGCGACCAAATGTAGTCTTTCCCACTGGTAGGTGTGATACAGTTGTTCTAGTGTTGAGCCTCATGTTCATGCAAGCTTGGTCCCGATTCATTTTCAGGCAGGAGTATAGCATGAACTGCAGCCTTTCCAATCGTATGACATGGCGTCAGTGGCCGACGGACACTGGCACGCTCTTTCTCTTTCCAATGGTCAGTAGAATAAACAGTCTCATGATACTTTATCTGCCAAACTTTCCTCCTATCATCCAAAGTTCAAGTTATTGCACAGACAGGTAGACCACAAAAGGGCCGCGCGGATATGGAAAACGTGTACGCCACATCAGCATTCATTCTTGTGCATTACATGAAGGCCATTCACGACAGTGCGAGGGGAGGCTCATGCGTTGGCACTAAAAATACAAGAGGTTGCTAGGGTCAACACTGACCTGTTTATTTCTTCTATTATGATCATGTACATAGTCCCACCAGTGACCTCCCAAATAAAACGGTTTGTGGATCCAGGAGCTAGATCTCCAGATCCGGATCCCCGAATCTGGATCCAGGTGGAGGATCCGTCCTCCGGATCCGGATCCTCCTCAAGCTCTGGGGCTAGGATCCGAGTTCAGCCTTAGATGTGCCATAACTTTGGACCGTATATGTACAAAAGCAAAAACTAGGATGCAAACATACTTGGGGTCTTTGTTGCTTGAGTCAAGTGAATTTTGCAACAACACATCATGGATGTTGCTTCAAGAAACTTGGTCAAAGAAGTCCGGGGGATGCGATAATGTTATGAATCCTCTTCATAACATTCTAGGACTGTCAAAAAGTCAACCAAACAGTAATGACAGATTGTTATAGCTTGTCATTTTTCCGTTGATACCTTTGGATAGCGGTAAAACCTGTCAAAATCTTCTAAATAGAACACCGGAGGTTGGGGTAGTTAAAAAAAATACACTCAAGTGAACACCGTAAAAAATGAGTATTGCCTAGTGGGCCAAAAGTACAAAGACAATGTTTGCCACAGGCAAGGTCTAGGGACTCGTGTACTCAACATCACAAACTGCTCCCCCTTCAGTCACGATGTCCAGGCACATTCTACGTTGTAGGTCTGAGCCGGTTCATGAAACCAACAATCTATTCATCGTCCTGTCACGGGTTGTCCTAGGAATGCTGTCTATTATCTAGCTCTTCCTCGCCAGTTGTGTCAAGGAATGTATGTGAGTACATACTACATTCCCTCGTCCACTTCCACAGGTGGTAGAGATGCAGATCTTTGTCAAACATGTACTCACTTTGGTCTTCATAGAGTTTAAGTCTGATTATTTGGAACGCCAAATGGATAGCCACGCTACTAGGTACGTGCAGTTTTTCTACAACAGGTGTCCGTATCTCCTCGATCGGAGATGACCCCGAGCACTTATGTTTGATCCTTGCACAAAGCCCTTCACATAATGTGACGTTTGCCTAGCTGGGTAGGAAACCATCACCCAAATGGAATTTGGTGTCCATCCAAATGCCTTTCCGGCGCTCACTTCATTGACACTTCAACCTTCACAAGCATCTAGTGAATCTCATTGAGAATAACTTGGAAATGTCACTATTTAATGTCAAATTCATGTGATTAACTTGAAATCTACAATCCTACATGCATTCATGGATAGTTTTCCATGTTTTAACTAGAATTTAAATGTTTTTGTTGTGGAGATTCTAGAGCTGTACGCGAGCCTAGCAGCTGGTAAATTGATCTCCCAATGAATTCCATGCGGCCAAGAACAGCTTTTGGAGTGTGTGTTTGGTGTTTCTTACTCTTGGTGTAGCCTGGGATATAAGGCTGTTGATATCGGGATCCAACAGCCGTAGCAAGTCATCAGCTCCTACCCAAATCTGATCGTAAATCTCCCATTTTGTTGCTGATGGCGAAGGAAAGAACACCGTGCGGTCGAATGGATTTGTTTAGGGAAACTGGAGTTGTTCCCTCAGTGGTGATGGTTGTTGTTATTGGGACGAACTATGAATTTTCCTGAACTGGTCATAACCACAAGGATCATGTCAAACCCTTCCAATATGATGGGAAAGATTTTTAGTTTTCCATGGAAATTTTCCATGGTTGTTTTTGTACCGATAGATTCTGAAGCAAACCTGGGGATTTGGATTGTCTCAACTTATGGTGGTGACACACGTCACATTTCTAGTAGTATTTTGTGAAATTGTTTTGCATCATTTCACACAAATATCACTTTGCGAGTTTTTTTAATAGTGTGATCTCACCGAAGTGTCCACATGGACCGGATTTGTGTCATTCTTCCAGTAGCATGGGACGTAGTTTGTAGCTAAGCTGTATGACCACTTGGGAAGTGAATTGCAATTGCCAGTATGGCTCATCAATGCAAAAAATTGGTTAGCAGTACCTGAAAAAATATTTGGAATTATTCACAACGACTTTTCCATGAAGATGTCTGTTTCAAATAGTTGTATGCCGATCTCGGGCTTCAGACCTTGGCACCCACTCAGGGGATTTACTGGATCTTTTGTCCGGGGTGGTTTTTTATGGCAAAGTCAAATCTAGAAGCCAAATCACATTGACCGTGATTGTCCCCAATTGTTTAGGTTGCAGATGTACGCATTCATGTCCTCACAGCTTGATGTTAACCAACAAATTTTATGATCATTGATGAGAAATTTGGTTTCCATCTAATGCTCATTGTCTGCTCGCTTCATTTTGGCTCAAGTCTTTATGAGAATCTGGCAAGTCTTATCCTAGATAACTTAGAAGTCTCCACATTGAATATTAATGGCTAGTGTGTTCCCTGAATTACGTAACCATACCAGAGTTGTGGGTGGTTTCTCATAAACCTCATCAAATGGGATTTTTCTTGTTAATCTGGAGATTTCAGAGTTTGATACGAGCACGGCGGTTGGTAGCTTGACCACCCCATCGGTGAAAGTAGTTTCTCAAGTGATTCATTGGTGCACCCAGTCTGCTTGTTAGTTTGGTTATTGAAGATCATTAAGGATCAGATCTGACTATCATAGCGATTCATGAACTCCCGCATGAATCTGCTCGTGAAATGTTCATCTTTGTTGCTCAAGATGGTGGAGGTGGTGTCCTGTAGTTGTATGCCGTGGTTGAAGAACGACACCATTCCTTTGGCGGTGACCATTATCATCCTTGGGATGAAGTGCAAAATCTTCAAGAACCGGTTGCGCATGACATGGATTGCATGAGACTCTTCTTGTGTGAAGGGAAAACTAGTCACAAATTCTATAGAGGTGACCTACTATGGTTCGTTGGGTATTGGTACCGGCTGAAGAAAAACTAAGGATTTAGTTCGTCTCAGGTTATGGCTTTGTCACACGTCGTACCTCTTGGAATAGTTTTTGTGTTGTTTTGCATCTTGTCCCACTAGTAGTACTTTGTAAGCATTGTCAACGTCTTATCCTTTCCAAGGTGTCCACCTGGGCTGGTATCATGGCACTCTTGCAAAAGCATGTTTCATAGTTTTTTTCTAGAGGGTCCAATACGGCTTATTGAACCAGAATTTTGGTTTATTTTACCTGCTGCACTCCTTGTAATCCGTTGTGGACAACTTCATGAGGAACGGGTCTTGTTCAACAAGTAGCATGAAAATCTTAGCCAAATGTCTGGTCGTGACTTAGGGTATCCACTTCATTTGTTTTTCAGGAGTGATACTCAATCTCGAAGTGTCAAATTTGGATTTAAGGAGATCCATTCATGAATTTTATCAGTGGTCTGAAGACATTTCTTCTTGTGGTCAGTACAAACAACACATTGTCCTCATTCTAGAAAGGACCACCATGTCTTGAATGCAAGCAGGACTACTAACATCTTGTTTTTGTACACAAAATAGTTCATTTGAACTCCGCGCAATATTCCTGACACATACACAGGAATGGTTGCTCCCCACTGCCATAACCTTCAAGGAAAATCATTTTGGTTGCTCAATCGAACATGTTGATGGCCAATATGTAATCAACCATTTGATTTACATATCAAGCCGAACAGTGCCAACGGCACTGAATTCAGCTTGATGCTTCGTTGGATTTGTGACATGAATATGGCTTTGGAATTTAAAGGAAAAACCATGTGATTAAGGCCCAAGGATGGAGTTCTTCCATAAAAATTTGAGGATATTACGCCTGGCCAAAGGTTGGATCAGCCGATGGGAACACATGTGATGGGAATTCATCCCAAGGACCAGGGCTTGACGAATAGATTACGTAACAAAGCCAAAGTGCATCTTAGGGCATGGCTGTTCAATGAATCAAGTATCATGGTGGACCAAGGATGCTTTGGAATGACGCTCCGATGTGCTATTACCAGAAACAAACTTTGGGTGGTCGTTATCCTGGCTAGTGGTGTTGCCAGCGGCAGATTGCTGTGGTTCACGGAAACGGTCATATCTCGGCCGTTCCTGCACAGAATGATGTGATTCTTGGTGTATTAGAAAGCTAGAATTCTGCGATACATGATGCTGAGGTGATAATGATCATCCCTGGCCTGTACAGAGCTGCACTTGGCGTGGCTACCATGATTCACCTAGGATGTATCCTCCTGTACATGTAGTCTTCTATAGCAAGTACATATTATGACCACTTTCCGACACATGTTCCCGTGCTCCCCCAAGATAATCCTAAGTTTCCTCATTCACTAGAAGCTATGCATTGGCCTCCCCTTGGCCACCTTTGGTTCCAGTTGTTGCTTGCACCCTCTGGTTGAGGCTAGAGACACACAGCGCCCACTTTACACTTGGTATCAGAGCCACAATTAGCTCAGGGGCATAATCATTTATGTGTAAAATCTCCAGGTCAGAATTTATTAGTACACATCTCATCTCTTTGGAAGATCCACGTCCAAGGCCAATCACACGCTTCGGTGACAAGGTTGTAATTGAAAGACCTGTTGAGGAAGTAGTTGCATCTGATGGAAAGATGAATTCATGTGCCACGTTCTCTTTGGCTGTGGCATTTGACATGCAAGGCAAATTAGCAGCAGTTGTATCTTTGCAGAAGTTGCTTGCCAATATGCAGGCCAAGATGAACCTGTTGGAGAAGCAAAACACCTACCTAAATGATAAGCTCACGAAGCGTCCAGTGACAACGACAGTGGTAGTCACCATTGTGCCTGGAGTTATGGTGGCCATCCCAAGCCTGTCCAGGCCGGGCCGGATTGAACCATCAAAGAAGAATGGGCCACCTCTGCACGCTTGGATACTCGGACTGGAGGTGTACTTCACTGCCATTGTCCTGGGTGCCTCAAGGGATGAGGTGTGCCGTGACTATGCCATGACCATATTGAGCGGGGTATCGTTGGATTGGTGGGCCCACACGATGTGGTCCAATCCACATGGCAGTAGAGCATCGATGGTCGCTCGTATTGTGGTCGTGACCGGAATCTCAAACCCATCGGCTCCAACCTCTAGCACTGACAACCCTACCCTAAAATGGCCGACCTCGTGGAAGTAGTTTATGTAGCTTTTCATTAAGTGCTACATATTGAGAAATAAAGCCAAGCTGCATCGGCGTCGCCAAACTGGTGGCTTCTCTAAATTCTCCCACACATTTTGTGGGATCATTGCTAAACCTGGCTTTGACTCCCATAAACTCTGTTTCTATTACAACAATGGCCTCAAGGATGATGCCTGCACTGTGACGGAGATGTAAGAAGTCAACAACAACCTGCCCACATGATTGCAGTAGCAGAGCGGTATGACTCACGTCCCTAAGAACCTCATTCCAACAACCAAAAATACTCTCATAATGGTTATGGCAAGCGGGCCTAGAGTGATGACATGCTCATGGAGATTGGAGCATTGTAACAATGCAAGTGCAACAAGTATGGAAAGCCTGACCACATTGCGCGTGCTTGTTGGAGTCGTGGAAGGAAAATGACAAGGATAAGCAGCAAGGGAAGGGGAAGCAATCCACAAAGGGACTAGAAAAATTAGCAAAGGAATCAGGAAAGGAGGAGAGTCAGGAGTTGATGGAATTGTTCCTAGTTCTTCTCTGTCCAAACCGCCACTTGACTACCCACCCAAATGCCTTAAAACAATGAAAGGGGTTTCCGAGGTCAAGACATGGGATTTGGGACAGGAGGAAGATCCCGCACTCCTCTTGGAGGCGCAATTGAAAGGCATAAAGGGAAAGGTGGGAATTCTGTTGGATTGTGATGCAAGCCAGAGATTTGTGAGCCTGGAGTGTGTGGGAAAGAGGGGCATCGGACTCATGAACGAGAAACGGACCGCAAACCAAGTGGACAGCATGATCCAAGTGGAATACCTGGTCCATCCCCTATCTATTCGCATAGAGAAGCTTTACATAAAGGCCATATGCTGGGTATGCCCAATGAAGGTTTACGATGTGATCCTTGGTCTTGACTTCCTCCACAAGTACAACCCTGCCGACGATTTGGAGGCATGCATCATCTCAATCAAGCTTAGAGACTAGTAGAATCCCTTGGCTACATGGTCCGAGGAAGAGGAGACTTGCGGGGAGGAAGTTTCACAGCTGTCGGCGTCTTTCAAGGAGGAATCGGCATTGACGATGCTCAACTTGGTGTAGCTCAAGTGTGAGATTTGGAAAAAGGACCAGTTTTTTGGAGTTTGTGCGAGATGTGGAGGAAGAATTTGACAAACCAGAGGACATGGCACCTGCGAATGTGCATGGGGTGACACAAAAGCAGCCAAAAGTCCAAGGAAAGTTTGCCACAGTGCCTGAGAGGCTTTGGAAGGTGTGTACGGAGTTTAAGGACATGTTCAGCGACACCCTTATGACGGGTCTGCCACGGAAGCGGGACGTGAACCATTGCATTGACCTCAAACCTGGAGCTTACCCGCTTGTTCGTGCAACGTACAACATGAGCAACGCTCAGCTGTAGGACCTCAAGAACCAGCTGAAAAAGATGGCAGAGAAACACTCCATTTTCCCCTCCTTACCTCCTTATGCTACACATGTCCTGTTTTCATGTAGAAAATATGGGGAAGATGATCATGTGCGTGGACTGTAAGCGTTGAAATTTTTTACTATCAGTAACAAGTATTCACTTCCACCAGCCGAGGACCTCTTATATCAACTTCATACGGCTCGCTACTTCACAAAGATCGACCTCCAATCTGGCTACCACTAGATATACATCACAGCAGAGGATCTGGAAAAGATGCCCTTTCATACTCCCTATGGTCAATACGAGTTTCTTGTTATGTCTTTTGGGTTGACCAATGTACCGGCCACCTTCATGGCTGCAATGAATAACATCTCCAAGCTGTACTTGGATGAATATGTGTATTTATACCTTAACGACATCTTGGAGTACAGCAGGCTTGCCGAGAATTATGAAGAGCATGTGAAGAAGGTACTAAAAAATTGAGGAATGAATACTTTTTGCAAAGCTTTTTAAGTCTGAGTTTGCGGTAGGAAAGGTTACATTCCTTGGATGCATGATTGGCAATGGAAAGATTTTCACCAACCTTTGAAACGTGTTGGCCGTATAAGAGTGGCAAAAAATGTGTAATGTGCACGATGTGCAAATGCTTCTTGGCTTGCGCAACTACTACCAAAGGTTTATCCCTGGTCATACCGGAATGTCAGCGCCATTCTCTAATCTTACTCACAATGATCGCAAATGGAGTTGGTGAATTAGCAAAAAAGAAGCCTTTGAAAATATCAAAAGGGTTCTAACCTCCATGCAATTGACCGAAAATGGCCATGAGTCTGAAATGGTGATGAATATATCCGATATGACAAGAAGTGGTATTCCTTTACAGGATTTTGGCAACGGGCCAGAGCCAGTCCCCTACTACTCGCACAAGTTCCATGGAGTGGAGCTGAACTTCTCCATCCACAACAAAGAGATGCTAATCATGGTTGCATCCTCCAAGACTTGGCATTGCTACCTTGAGGCACAAAAATGCACGGTCTACTCTGACGGCCATGCGATGAAGTACTTCAAGACGTAGCCGGACCTGAGTTGGTGCCAAATGTGTTGGGTGGAGTACCTCGAGTCTCACTTTGACTAGTCAACACACTATCTCGGCAAACGAACCTGATGATGCAGGTCACGTTTCTGACCATCCACGAGGATGCCTTCCTTGTGAAGCTCTTCACGGAGGGATACGAGGCGCATGGGGAGTATGAAGCTCAGATGTTTTTCTTTGAGGCATCGTATTGGCAGAATTGCGGCACGCAACAGGTAGTGGTTTCTGCGGTGCCATTGCTTCAGCAGCTGATTTTGGAGGATTGCCATGGCATCGGTCCAAGCAGTCACTTCTCCGCCAACAAGACATTTAAGGTAATGGGTCGCTTCTTTTAGTGGCCCACCATGTCGTTGGAGGTGGCTGAACTATGCCGGAGTTTTGACCTATGGCAATGCAACAAGGCTTTGAGGATGAAGGCCCCGGGTTTCCTCCAACCCTTATCCATCCGCGAGCAGCTGTAGCAGGACATCTCCAAGGACTTCATCATGGGCCTGCCAGATACAGCTGAAGCTCCTCATTACAATGGGTGTTCCGGACGAGACGGCATGAGACTAATGCTTGCCGGTTGCCAAAGTTACGTAAAAGTGTGCCACATCCTCCTCCACCGGCAAGGCGCCATTTGAGGTGGTGAACGAGATAATTCCGTTGCACCGTTCTCTTTACACATTCCAAGCAACCTGCTTGGGTTAGATTTTACCACACATGACTCCAAGCAGTTTTGGATGGCAACATGTCAAGCATTGACAAAGTCACAAGATCAGCAGAAAGTGTAAGAAGACTGCCAACGTACAGGTACAATGCTCAAGGTCGGTGATCACGTGCTTCTCAACAGCATGCACGTCAAGCTTTGTGGGGTCCACTAAGACAAGTTGAAACCCTGGTGGCTTGGTTCGTCCGATGTGCTTAGAATGAAGATGCCACTGGTGGCATGGTTAGCTCTTCCACCTTCCATGCTAGTCCACGATGTGTTCCACACATCCAAGTTCAAGCTCTACAATGATCTGGCTGCACATTTCCTTGGCTGCAATTCTGAGCCTCCCCTTCCGGTGGCAATCAAGGGCAATCAAGAGTTTGAAGTGGAGGCCATCTTTGACAACCATCGTCATGGCCGATGGGAGTGCCCAGTGAAGTAGAAGGGCTATGAAACGGCCCACAACTCATGGGATCCTGCTCACAACTTAAACATTGGCAGGTTGAATGCCATCCTTCGGGAGTACCACGAGAAAACTGGGCAACTTGCTCCTCAGGGGAAAGGGGTAGTGTAATTCAGACAGTGCCAAAGGCACTGATCAGGGCTTGATCATTCCTTGAATATGTAATCTGACTTTGGATTTTCAATGTACAAGAAGAAATCGTGCTAGATAGGCCTAGGAATGTGGTGGATCCATAAAAACTTGAGGAGCTTACATCCAGCCAAAGGTTGGACCGACCGAGGGGAAAACAAGGGCTCGGCCCTCAGAAGACCCAAAAAAGCTGAAGCACGTCTTGGGGCACGTTTCGTAAATTGATCAAGGATTATTGAGGAAAACGGGTGGTTTGGAATGGCACCCCAATCTGCTAGCACCAGAAGGGCGCTTTTGCATGACACTATAGCCAACTCAGGGAAATAGCCCATCTACCGTTGACTGGTCGTATTCTTTATGGAAATCTGGTCACTTTCGACTTCCTTGAAAATGTTTTCTGCACCTGAAAAGGTTTTTGGGGACAAAACCCTGCCATCATTGAAAACGAACCTCTCGGGCTTCGCTACCGCAGGGCCTTGGAGGTGCCCAAACCTTAAAACAATCCATAATCTCTGAATGTTGTGGGGAAGGGGGGGGGGGTCTTGAAAGTAATTCTATTGGAAGATTTCAAAGGAAAACCTAGGTAGGTGGCAAAAGCAAAGTGATTCAACACCTGAGAGGTGAAGCACAAAAATTTACCTGGTAGATGGCGTAGTGCTTAGGGTCAAGTATGGGGGCGCGCTATTTTCCCATTACCAGAAAGGGCGCTTCGGGTGGCCGTCACCACTACTAGTGGTGCTGCTAGTGGCAAATTTATGTGGTTCATAGAAACGGCCATATCACGGCCATTTCTCCATAGAATGATGCGATTCTTTTTGTGTTGAAAATATGGAAGGATGAGCTACATGATACTAAGGCAATAACATTCATTACTGACACGTACAAAGTTGCACGCAGCTCGACGACCTCGGATCACCTAGGATGTATCATCATGTACATGTAGTCTTGTATGTTGTCACTTAAATAACAAGTACAGTTTACTACCACTTTGCCACACGTGTTGCCGTGCTTCCTCCAAGATGATCCTATACTTCCGCATACACTGGAAGGTGTGCATCTGCCTCTCCTTGTCGCCGTTGCCACTTGTTCATACTTGCACCCTCCGGTTGAGACTAGCACACCACACCTGCCTTACAAATTGATTTGATGATCATTCCGTTGGTGCCAAGGTTAGAGTGTTTCCGAGAGATTAATGCTTTTTGTTTGCTAAATTTCCCAAATTCACTTGATGATTTTACAAGTGATCTGGAGGTTGATAAGACTGCTGTTTGTGCCTCTTATGCTTCTACTCTCTTGCTCGTGTTCCCTACTCCCACCCGGACAAGCCACCCTTAGGATCTCCATCACATGTAGCACTTGGCCATGTCGAAATATATTAGCGTCATGCATCGGGTTGTGGTTACTACAGTTTCTCCCATGGTTTCCTCTTCTGCCCCTTCCTTTAACCATAGCTATTTCTTCCCAAGTATCTTGCTTCAGGCTATTGTTCTATTGAAAAATAAATTAATTGGGGGTAATGTCATCATGGAAGATGATTTTGTAGAAAAACTGCGTGCACTTTGCCACAATGGTCTGTTGACGTAGGCATTGAATCTTGTGACTTGCATTGGACTGACTGATCAGCTTTCTAAAACCTGCAAGGACGGCAGATATGAAGTCGTTAATATCCTTTTTTGGAGTCAAATATTCTTGCCGTGTGGAATTGATTTTATTGATAGTTTGAACACCTATCATTGATGATCTAAGGGCAGTCACGTGAGCCAATTATTGGGCTCTTCAGGTCTCATTCTCTTGCTTGATCTCCTTTACATCGGACCACCAACTCAATGTCATGCCACATAAAAATGAGGGCACGATTTCAATCTTCTTTGGATTGGTACTGACCTCAGCAAAATTGAAGAACACTTCCAAACTTGTCAGCCACATCCGAGTCATTCCTCCTTGCAAGTTGGCTGGATAGAACAGCTCGAGCAGAGTCAGTCAGATATTACGTTCACTCTATATTTGATGGTTCTTCTCGATGAGCACACTTCCCGGAAGGGCACATTCTGTAGCTCCTCCATTGTCACGGTAAGATCCTAGAGAAATTGTTCACTGATTCTTTTGAGTCCCTGACAACTTTTGGTACTGATCATCATCATGTGAGCATGTCCATCACTGCCTCCTTCCATCATTCCAGGTTTTTCCACAACAGCCAATGGTGGAAGTGAGGTGTTAATCGAGCCCGAGGGATCTGTCACCGGATTGGTCGTCAGAGTTTTCGGAGTTGTGCCAGTGGCTACAGAGCCTGCCGCTACTGCTGCATGGATCACCTGGAGAGCATCATGAATTTCTCATTGCTGATCCTCCATTGCTGTATTCTTTGCCAGGTTGCTAGTGCATTTTGCTGAGAACGCTTTCTCCTTTTTTGTCATCGTCATGTCGCATGCAATCTTCTAGAATGCGGAGATGCAAGTAAGACTTGTTCAAGGTTATCACCTAATAGTCGAGTTATCGGGTGACCCTCCGGTGCCATTGAGATCTTATACCAAATATAAACTTGAGAGGAACGTAGATGGTGAACAGGCAGAAGTTGCAAAGCATAGTTTTTTTTTAAAACATGATACTTTGGTAACAATTTTCAATATTAGCATTAGGTGTACTTCAATACCTATCATTAGAACTTTTCGGCACATGTATACAGAGAAAGCACTAGATTAAGGTAAACGTGAGATCTTGGATTCTTGAGTTGAGAAAATCTTGCGACACGACATCATATGAGGCTGCTTCCAAAAACTACATCAAGAATTTGGGGGATTTTGAGAAGATTCTGGGGCATGTCTTTATAATAGTCTAGCACCATTGATGAACCAATATAAAGGTATCAAAATATTGATACGGTTTGCAAGAGGTCCGTCCATATTTCTTGAACACGGTCAAACCTGTGAGAAACTTCTGGAAAAGATCATTGGAGGTCAGGGCAGTCGGCCAGAATGCCCTCGACTGAGCGCTATACAATTTCAGAGGTCCGCACGCGATGGGCCACAAATGTAAGGAAAAAAATGACCATGCATGGTATTTAGGGACTCATGTACATCAGAATCATAAAACTGTAGGCCTTCCTTTCTAGATGACATTGAAAACTTCAACCTTCCATAACAGCGTATTCCAATTTTGAAGGAGCTTCTTAAAGAATTTACGTACTTGAACGGGGATTTTTTACTTATACAGAAACCTGTGGAATCTTTTCAGACTTTTATGGGATCTTACTGAGTTGTGTGAACACATACAGATCTGTACATACATGTGCAAAGACATACAGAGTTACAAGGAATTGTACACTATTCTACGCACACGTACGGACTAGTACAAAATTTTACGGAGTTCTTAACCATTTTTCTGAGTTGTCGTATGGACCTATACAGACTGGTACATAATCGTGTGGGATTTCATGGATTTGCAAGGATTTTGCATGGGCTTGTACAGAATTGGGTAAGTGTCCACAGACATGTACAGTTTTGCGCAGACCTTTCCAAACTTGTACAGAGTGTGTGGATATTCACAGACTTGTAGTGTCTGCTACAGACTTGTACCAACTTCTACAAACTTGTACAGTGATGTACATAGTTCTATGGTCTTTTGCAGAGTTTAACAGAGTAGTAAAGAATGGTATGTGCTTGTAGAAACTTGTACATACATGCACAAAGTTGTGGGGACTTCGGTAGAGTTTCATACAATTTTAAGAGGTTGTACGGACTTCTATGCAATTTCATCGACTTGTTCAGACTTGTCATTTGTGTGGATTTGTATAGAATTCTAACAAGTTTTACAAAGTCGTGAGGATTTGTAGAGACAAAAAATGACCATTACAGACTTGTATACAGTTGTACGTAGTTGTATAGAGTAGTACGGATTTGTACAGACTTGTACACACTTGTATGAATACGACGTACTTTAACCTATCTATGTGGACTTGCATGGGATCGTGCATAGGTGTATGAACTTGTACAAAATTGTACAAACCACCACATGTGTGTACACAATATTATACAATTGTATGGACTTGCTAGAAAATGCATGGACTTGTGAAGGCTTGCACAGAATGATAGAGACTTGTAAAACCTTGTTAGAATGTATGGAGTTGTATGCAGTTGAAATTAGTTGCACATAATTGTAGGGACTTGTGTGCAGTTGTATATATTTGGAGGTCTTCCATGGACTTGGAAAACATACAAAGGATTTTAAATGCTTTTGCGTATATTTCCACACTTGAGCGGACTTGTATGGACACGTACATAGTTATACAAGGTCTACTTGTCTCAGCCGCCTGGCTTTGACGATGGCACCGGCTAATCCTTGCACCTTCATAAGGCCTTAAACAGGGTAAAAAATTCTCCGTGATACTGGAACCTCAAAAATTCCACCAGCCTTCAAAGCAGTGGAAATCGTTGCAGTCCAGTCAACCATGACCTCTTTGTGAGTGAATCTTTGGCATCCTTCATCATCATCATGTTGATTGCCTCTCTGGATCCCCATGCTATCCATGCTGTGAAGGTTCTCCTCCAGCCTACGCACAAGTTGAAGGATATCAACCTGTCCACATATTCTTCGGCATGGAGATTGAGCATGAATGTCACAGCCACATGATTACTGCGTATCAAGCCAGGTATGTTTGCACTCTAGATGAGCGGCTTGCAGATTTTTTTACTTTCTTTTCCCATGCTTCCATGCCTATGACACCTTCTGGGGAGAGGCGTTTGGTGGCTCTTGACCCTGCATGACTGGAGGAGCTTGTTGCCGTCATGGCATACCTCTAGATCATTGTGTTTCTGATGTTCCTTGGCAATACTACACATGTTGAAACTTTCTTTTCTGTCAAATACCTACCACATTTCTCTCATTTCTTGCATCACCTCCATCTCTTGGCAGCACGACAGGTTGTCTGCTACGTCATGTCCACATACCATTGGGTCTTATGCTTTCGTGTACAACCCTCAGTCATCATTGACAGGAACAAAAATGATAAGAGGCTTAAAAGAGCAATTCACACAGCTGGTCAGGGTACATATCCCTCAATTGTAGCATTGTAGTCTCCTGTATGATCGAAAAGCAAGGCTGGTTTGGGTGTAGCTTGACTGAGAGTGAGGGTTCCCCCTTAGAATCCAGTGTATGTGATGTCATCCAGTTGTTTTTTCTCATGCAGAAGCTACCACTAGCCCATCCATTGAATCATCCTTTGCTGTAAAAACAAGAGCACATGCTGCATGTCAGAGAACAATGGCATGCATAACACTCACAAAACAATTCCTAGAACGATTTCTCAATGGAGAGCCCAGTCCTCTCCAGGAGCAGAAAAGCACATTGGAATGTGGTACATATATGTTCGGGACTTGGCCTCCAAGCTGAACTAAATCGATATGCTTATGAAGCTACCAGAAGCGGATCTCCACAAGGTGGACAGGCAAGGTATCAGCATGGTCAATGCAGGTGACAAAGGCTGATCATAGCAGCTCATGCAAGGCGCAAGGTAGATATTTTTTAGGTATGTATGCCCCTTGTTCACCTCTATTAGACAGATCATGAATAATCTGCCCCTTGTTGAGGTATGACCCCTGGATTTTTTGTAGGGTGACCCAGTTATGCTTTGTCTCTTGTGAGATATGATCTGTGGGCACACCATGTTGGTGCATGGTTCACTTGGCCATTTTGTTCATTTGGCCAAGTGAGAGTTCATAAGTTCAAACCTGGCTCTACGCACATCCTGTTTGCGAAGAAATTTTCCAAGAAAGTTATTCCACAGCTTATTTGAAGTTACATGAATATTCCGCCACCTTGGCACTACCATGCTTATGGGTCAAGCCCACAGCGCAAGTCCATTGGTGATGTGGCTGGCTCAAGCCATTGCATAGGAATGTGCCTTTGAGATCCGGGACTGGACATCTATAAAAGGACTTGTCTTGAATTCCAATCAATCAAGTAACCCTTTCTTGATGCTCTCTTGCTTATTCAGGACTTGAGCTCTTCTTTATATGTAATTATAAGGAATTTATACTTTGGAAGGTGGGGTGCATGCCTGATTAAGCTTGGGGTTCACAACATACACCCATATGAAGAAATGAAGTGTAAGAACCTTTTGTGAGACTTTTGTTTTTGTAGTTTCTCTGCCAGAGGTNCTTCGGCGCGCAGCGCTTCCTTCGACGCACGGAGCCTTCCTTGGCGCATGGCGTCTCCTTTGGTGCATGGCGCCTCACCACCCCCCTCCCCCCCGGAGCGCTCCGGGGGCTTAGCGCGAACCCTTTCTCCTGGTGTGCATTGTCGAGGCGCGCAGGCGTTTGGGCGTTTCAGGCGTTTCGGCGCGTCTCCGGGGCTCCGCACGCCGAACGTTGGCGGTGCCGTTGGCGGTGCCCCTCTTCCTTGGCGCGCAGCGGTGCTGCCCTCCCCCGTGGCACGTGTCGGCGCTGCCCTCCCCCCGTCGCGCGCGTTGCCCCGCGTCTCTCCTCCACCCTCCCCCCCTCTTTGGCGCTCCTCCCTGCTCCCCTCCCCCGTCCACTTTTCCCCTCTCCCCTCCCCGGTCCCCTCCTCCCCTCTCCCCTCTCCCCTCCCCCNTTGTCTTGAATTCCAATCAATCAAGTAACCCTTTCTTGATGCTCTCTTGCTTATTCAGGACTTGAGCTCTTCTTTATATGTAATTATAAGGAATTTATACTTTGGAAGGTGGGGTGCATGCCTGATTAAGCTTGGGGTTCACAACATACACCCATATGAAGAAATGAAGTGTAAGAACCTTTTGTGAGACTTTTGTTTTTGTAGTTTCTCTGCCAGAGGTTTTTTAGCAAGTCTCAAATAATCCCGAGGTATCCCAATCTCCCAAACCATCTTTTTCTCTACAAATTCTACATGTACACCATTTATCTTCTGCATCAGAGCATAGTAATGCTGGAGGGGAAACAGAGAACTTGACTCCTACGTGAAAACATCAGAAACATATTCTGCACATGTTTGTCATCCATATGATCACAGACCTCACAAAAACAGCGGTGAAAGGAGCAAGCACACCTAGCAACAAGCAGCGGACTGGCAAAGAATTTTGCAATGTAGGGAGAGCAGCGACTGATTCATGACAATATCCAAGTCAGCAGCGGCAGGCTTCATGGCAAATGGTATAGCTCTGAGGAAACCGATGGCCAATCCGATGATGGACCCCTCAGGCTCGGTGATCCCCTCACCTTTTACTTGTTCTTGTGGGGGAAACGCCTATTTTGATGGGAGGAGACATGGGCCGGAAAGCTCGCATTGGTGAAGACCTACACCAGGAACTACTGGGATTTGAGAGTGTCAATAACCATCTGCTCCAAAAACTCAACACATTGATGGAGGAGATAAAGAATGTGTGCGTGTGGGAAGCATTACTCAATGAGAGGAATAATCAATCCTTAAGTGAACCCCAAATCTGGCCAAAACTCCCCAAGCCGTTCGATCCTGCACGCTCAAAAGGATCAACGGTTTGGATGTGGATCACGAGTTTGGATTTGTACTTAACAGTTATTGGAGAAAACATGACCAGAATACCATTAACCTGGTGGCATCACTTTTGCATGGCATGAAATTCAGTTCGTGGCCCAATATAGAGAACATCCAGTGGCAGAAGAAGACCAGCAGAGCCCAATTGATGGCTCATACGATTGCTCTCACATCTTCCAACATGGCAAGAATCTCTGACTCCACCAGGAAAGGGAAATGACATCGTGTGTGTGCTTTCCTTGCACATTATGGGAAGCTAAACAAGAATTCCAATGCACGGCACAAGTTCCAACACCTACATCCGCAGTTCAACGTGGAATATTACACATGATTTTTTTTAATGAAAACATCACCTGCAATAACATTGCCATGAAAAAACAGTGTTTGCACTAAAACAACAGAACTGAGATAAGATATTTTGCAAGTCACCATGGTAATCATCATCCAAGATGCACTTTATCCAATGATTGCAGCAGCTAATCACATCAATTTTTCCAAATCTACAACAATCGGATGTAGGATCACAACATCTGGCAATCCCGTTGTTACCGTTGTGGAGGGAAATACCAGTTATGGGAACATCCAGTTAAGTGGAGGTTGATGCCTTCAACCAAAGAGACCAATGGCTAGCTGGAATTGCAAGAAACCAGGACACATCTCCTGCATCTGTCCAAAGTGCCAGCAAGAGGCCCAACAGGTGGGGTAGTCACAGAAACATTAGAGGACAACAGTGGACGAAGGAGTTCCTTTCCGGTCAGAGAAATATGCGCTGACCGAGTTTCCATCTGGGAGGAAAGTTCTTGAGATTGCAAGGTTCACCAAGGGGTAAAAAGACAACCAATCAACAATACTACTATGAGTATTACCAAGGGGCTACAAAATTTACAAGATGGTACTTACACTAATAGATGGAGGAGCTTCTCATAGTCTCGCAAGCGACAAAATGGCTTGAACAATGGATTTCCAAACCAGATCAGGAGTGTTTGAAAGAGAATTTTATGACGGAAAATTGCAGATTTGTCAATCTCACAAACCACTCCAACTGCAAACTTGGAAGCTGCAAGATGTAGCAGATTGGAGGAGTTGTCTAATAAGTAACCACAAAATCATCGTTGGGCGAGATTTCCTATACCAACATAACTTGATCGGCTCAGCGGAGTGGTTTGCATCAACATTAATGAGAGACACATGTCTTTGATTGAGTGACCCATGACGCATCGGTAGTTACGAGAAGCAGCGGACGAAGTTGTTGTAGTCGTAACACAATACACAACATTGATATCACTGGATGTGATAAAGTGATAGCTGCGACGCGGAGCTCAGGCCTAGCTAGTCCACATGCAGGGGACACGAGCAAGGTAATGCCAAAAGAAGTGATAAGAACAATAGCCTCATCTACTTTGACGCCTGGAAAGTTTCAAAAAGTTCTGGAAGAGTATGCACCGATCGTTGGGGAGGTACAAGGGGGTTTCCCAAACGAACTCCTCCAAGAAATATATCTGCAATGGAGCGTCGATCGTTTAATAGACCTGACATCTGGCAGCCAGCTAGCAGTCGAAGGAACCTATTGGATGAGTCACCGGAAAAAAAGAAACAGCACAATGGGATGCTCCCTCAGATGTTTATCAGGCCATCCTTGTCAACATACACAACTCCAGAGTTTTTTTCAAGAAAAAGACCAGCTGGTTCAAATGTGGATGTTTTTGGACTACAGTGTATTGAACAACATTATCTTCAAGAACTGATACCACCTACCATGATTAGATGAAGTTTTCTTACCAACTTTTGAGGAGCAATAATCCTCACAAATATTGGCCTACGGAACGGTCATCATAAAATCAGCATATCGGATAAGGACATCAAGAAAACAGCGTTCCACACCCGATTTGGAGACTTAAAATTGACTGTTATGCCGTCTGGGATCACAATGTCCCTTTAACATTTTTGGCAGCCATGAATAGCATTGTTCGGTTGTACCTCGTTGACTTTGTCATCATTGAACTCAATGATTTCGTGGTGTAGAGCCACATGACAGAGGACCACGATGGACATCTTGGAAAAATCCTCAAAATTTTACGAAGAGAAGATGAACGGAAAATTCTCAAAGTGTTCCTTGGGTCACCGTTTTCTCAAGTTTGTGGGCCACGCCATTGATGGCAGATGGATCACGCTGGATCCAAAGAAAGTGAGGGTGGTCATTGATTTGCCGACGTCCACCAACGTTTGGGATGTCCAGATGACTTTAGGATGTTGCATCCTGGATGGAACCTCGGATGTTAAAGTAGTCAGTGATGCCCAAAGCTGTGACATGGGCTAGCTTGTAGCAATAAGGTTCCATACACTCTCCTTAGGAACTTCCCCAAAGTAGGGGCGGCGGCTCCTCAACGGTTGTGAAAGCCGTTTGATTGCCGTTGGGTTGCGCGCTCACCAACCCAACGGCATGTGATGCTCATGCGCGCTCGTGACCATTCAGTATGTGTACGATGTGCACCTTGTTTCACCTTACTTCTTGATCTAACTTTCAACTGGTCCTATATCTCTCCATCTACACCTCTCAACATGGCATCGAGCCAGCCTCCGACGTGACCTGTGTGCTTCGTCTCCGTCGCTTCCGTCTCTTCGGTCTCTTTTGTCGCTTCCGTGGCTTCCGTCGTCGTGCGCACCTGGTGCTCGTTTTCCGAACCGCGCTACGTGTGATTGCTCCCTCTGCCAACTCATCTCTGCGCGTGGAGCCAACCCCCCCTCCTGTCATCGGAGCGCGTCGCGCACCCTCCACCTCCAAGGTGCGCGTGGCTTGGCCCGTCTTTCCTTGGCGTGCTTGCCGTGCCGCCCTGCACCCCCTCCGGCACGCTCCGGGTCCGCGCCTACTCCGGCGCGCTGCGCCTCCTTCGGCGCGTGGCGCCTACTTCGGCGCGCGGCGCCTGCTTCGGCGCGCAGCGCTTCCTTCGACGCACGGAGCCTTCCTTGGCGCATGGCGTCTCCTTTGGTGCATGGCGCCTCACCACCCCCCTCCCCCCCGGAGCGCTCCGGGGGCTTAGCGCGAACCCTTTCTCCTGGTGTGCATTGTCGAGGCGCGCAGGCGTTTGGGCGTTTCAGGCGTTTCGGCGCGTCTCCGGGGCTCCGCACGCCGAACGTTGGCGGTGCCGTTGGCGGTGCCCCTCTTCCTTGGCGCGCAGCGGTGCTGCCCTCCCCCGTGGCACGTGTCGGCGCTGCCCTCCCCCCGTCGCGCGCGTTGCCCCGCGTCTCTCCTCC
>SZWC01004970.1:52131-71426 GCA_023375785.1 Penium margaritaceum
AGCGCTTCGCATTGGTCAAAGACGGCGGCTGCTTTGCCGAAGATGAAGTCCACTGTGCCTCTGATCCTGCACTTGTAGTAGTACTGGCGGCCGTTGTGCGCGTACAGCGAGTCCTGTGCATAGCCACAAAGAAAGCTCAGTGAGTCCACAAAGAATGATGAAATGGGACGCTGTTTTGAACATGACCTCTCATAGACCTTTGTAAAAATGGCGGCAGCTTTCCATGGTATGCTCATGGTGAAAATGCATGCATCATTTGGACATGCAGAAATGGCACGTTGCCAAATCCAGCGCATGACACGTTGCCGAATCCAGCACATTGAACTGCCGCTGAAATCATCATGTGGAATTTTGCCAACATCATCACATGGAATGTAGCTGACATCATCACGTATTATGCCGCCGACATCATCACATGGAATGCTGCTGACATCATCATACAGAAGCTGCTGCCGACATCCATCACATGGGATTCTGTCGACAATATCACATGCAATGTTGCTGACATCATCACATGAGGTTCTGCTTGAGTCAGGGAAGCTGGAGTTGGCCATTGCTGTCTCAATTAGCTATGAATAACAGTGGATGAAAACCATGGATGTTGCAGCTGTGGAGTTAGTAGAGCTTTTGCGAAATGTCTACGACATGCATGTGGAGACTGACCTGGAAGCCGTAGATGTCGCAGTTGCGGATGATAGCCATGTCGCCGCCGATGCGGAGGGCCACCGCCTGACTCTCTTGTGCCGTGTTTTGAAAGCGAATGCCGATGGCTGTGAATCCCTGCTTTGTCGCGGCTGCATGCAATGATGCAATGAATCCATGACATAGAGACAACCGATATCTCCACACCCCCCGCCCCCCCCCCAAAAAACATCCCACACCCACAGAAAAGAGGAGATTTTTATGCACGAGGCATGCATCACATGCGCATGTGCACTTGCATGTGCATCCTGGATGTGATCAGGACTGCGTCGAAGATGACAAAGACACTCGGTTTCTTTGGACTCCGCATTGTCGTGCATGCCCATGTCCACATTCACTACAAGAACCATGGAGGCATTGGATCACCAAATGCTTGTGCATGTGGGAGTGGTGGCACATTGGCTCACCAAATGTTGCAGACTTGAAGGTGGTAGAGCCGCCAGCAACGCTGTCGCTGCCGGTGATGATGGTGTGGTCAGCACCATCGCCGACGACGGTGATGTAGGCTTTCTTGATCTCCACCTTCTCTTTGTACACTCCAGCGTGGATGTAGATCACGTAGGGTGAGCCTTCCTTTCCGTTGGGTGCATCGTCCACTGCCGCCTGCGAGGGAAGATGGGAGGCAGAGGAGGTGGAAGTGGCCCATTTCTACCAAAAGGAATCAGAGTTCTAAAACATACTGCTGAGAATTATTAAATATGAAACTTGAAATTTGAAAAAACTGTACAGAATACAGGAGGCAGAGGAGGTAACATCACTCCCACCTTCTGAACAGCACAGGAAAAAATTAACAGTTTTCTGAGAAGGAAAGACTGAGGGCGTCATCATTTCTGAAAGTGTGAAATAATGGATGAGACATTGAATTGAGAGGGTTGGGGGTTTTACCTTGATGGAAGTGTAATTTCCTCTCCCCCCTTTATCCACCACGACATGCGCCATGAATCCGGCAGGAGTGGGAATCGTAGGACGAGGGATGGCGCCGCTGCTGCTTAGGAGCCGGTGGGGCACCTGCTGCTGCTCATGCTCTCCGCTGCTTTCCGGTTGCTGGCGCAGCAAGTAGTCCACACGACGCAGTAGCGAGAGCAGTATAGGTGCCTGCAAAAAGAAAAGAAGAGATTCTACAAGGTTTGCCAAAGTATAGTACTTGGAAGGAAGCAAGAAATTTTCTTCCATTCTAAGGGAAGGTGCATGGTGCATGTGAGCATGGGGAAGCACGATGTAGTGGAGTATGAATCTTGAGTTCCTCTTTATTNTGGATGAGACATTGAATTGAGAGGGTTGGGGGTTTTACCTTGATGGAAGTGTAATTTCCTCTCCCCCCTTTATCCACCACGACATGCGCCATGAATCCGGCAGGAGTGGGAATCGTAGGACGAGGGATGGCGCCGCTGCTGCTTAGGAGCCGGTGGGGCACCTGCTGCTGCTCATGCTCTCCGCTGCTTTCCGGTTGCTGGCGCAGCAAGTAGTCCACACGACGCAGTAGCGAGAGCAGTATAGGTGCCTGCAAAAAGAAAAGAAGAGATTCTACAAGGTTTGCCAAAGTATAGTACTTGGAAGGAAGCAAGAAATTTTCTTCCATTCTAAGGGAAGGTGCATGGTGCATGTGAGCATGGGGAAGCACGATGTAGTGGAGTATGAATCTTGAGTTCCTCTTTATTTTGTTGCATGTCATTTCATGCCATGTTTTGTCATGTCATGTCATGTCATGTCATTTCATGTCATGTCATGTCATGTCATGTCATGTCATGTCATGTCATGTCATGTCATGTCACGTCATGCCAGGTCATTTCATGTCATGTCGCTTTGGAATGGAATGGATGGACAAAAAGAGTGCCCGCAGCTTACCATGGCATGGCTATAGATTGCAAATGAGTATGCGGCATGCTGCAGCTTTGTAAGTAGCATGAGAAAAAAAAAAAATGCACTGGTATGGCACACCCTTGGATGGCATGGCGTGGAATGTGTGGCACTGAATGAAATGACGCAGCAGGGCATGGCATTGCATGCCATGGCATGGCATGGCATGGCATGGTGTGGCAAGGAACAGCTTGGCATGGCACAGCATGAAATGGAACGGCATGTCATGTCATGGCATGGTATGGCATTGCATGGCATGCCATGGCATGGCATGGCATGGAATGGCATGGCATGGCGTGGCATCGGCAAGGATGGCAAGGCATGGCATCTCATGGAAATGTATAGCATCACATGGCATCACATGGCATCACATGGCATGGCATGGCATGACATAATTTGGAGTGGCATGGCATGGTATGACATGGCATGGAATAGTATGGCATGGGCATCGCATGGCATGGAATTGCATGTGTGCCATGGCATGGCATGGTAAGCTGCGGGCACTCTTTCACATCCCATGGAATCAGATGGCATGGCATAGCATGCATGGCTCGCAATGGCATGAGATTGCATGGTGACTCATCGCCTGCCATCACAACGCATAACATTGTATTGCCTCTGATCGCATGGCATTGCACTGGATGGCATGGCATGGCATGGCATCTTATCCCACCTCACCTGACAGAATGTCATCACAAGGCATGGCATGGCATGGCATGATACCTCATGGCATTGCAGTGCACCGCATAGAACAATGTGGCATGGCATGGCACCAAACGACATTGCATGGCATGGCATGACATGGTGGCATGGCATCGCAAAGTACGGCATGGCATGAAATCACATGGCATGAAATCGCATGGCTTCGCATTTGGCATTGCAGGGCATGGCATTGCGTGGAACGGCTTGTCATGCCACGTCATGCAACCGGCGATGGTCCTTGGCAAGGTTTCCGCGGGCGAACTGGGGGGGGGGGGGGGGGGGGGGGGGGGGGGGGGGGCTTACAGGGTCCACTTCCTCCACGGCCGCATGCAAGCTGGCGATGTCTTCCACTTCCACCGTGTGTGCGCCCATCTCCCTCAGAGTGTCCTTGCAGTGGGTGGCAAGAACATGTGCTGACGTCAATTGGTGGAGGGCTGACGTCAGCAGTAAGGTGCTGCGGCGCTCTACCGGGGAACCTGCCTCTTCGGCCGCTGCTGCTGTTGTTGCTGCTGCGGGGGCGCCAGGAACGGGGTCGGCGGCTGGCTGGCGGCGGTTGGGGTTGCGCGGCTGGACGAGGCTCTCTGCAAGGTTTCCGCGGGCGAACTCGAGGTTGTCGGCGGCGTCTGACATCTGAAAACCAAGGGAGTACGAGTGAGAGCGAGAAGCGTGCAGAGTGGCGACGTGCTGGCATGATTGTGAATGGCACACAGTGCCGCAAACAGTTTTATAATCTCCGATACTGCACGTCTGGCAGAGCACCAAGAGAAACTCCACTTAGCCTCGCAGCCACCACCACTGTGGCGCCACCACCACTGTGGCGGCGCCCCCACGTTGGTGGCATCAGCACTGTGGCGGCGCCCCCACGTTGGTGGCGTCAGCACTGTGGCGGCGCCCCCACTTTGGTGGCGTCAGCACTGTGGCGGCGCCCCCACTTTGGTGGCGTCAGAAATGTGGTTGAGAAAGCGCATACAAATGCAGTCTCGCCAGAGTGTGTGGCTGCGCCGAGGCAACGGCAATTGGTGCGGCGGTGGGGTAGACCGTGGCGGCGCGGTGTAAAATGAGTACCCTAAGGGAATCGGGATACGCCGCGGCTTTCGCAACTCGACTTTTCCCGACGTTTCCAGCCATGACGCGACGCGAGCAACGACAAGACATAGTATGTGATTTGCGCTCACCTGCTCTTCGCAGTCTTTAGCCGCGCCGTGGAGGAGCCGGGCCGCCAGGTCGGAGCCGACGTGCTCGCCTCGCACGTTTCGAATCGCAGGAAGGAGGCGGCCGATGGAAGCCGACGCGGCGCGAAGCTTTGCGCGCGCGGCGACGACAGCGGCCTCGATGAGTGGGTCGCTGATATTGGCCGGTGGGTCGCGCCGGCGAAGCTGCGAAGAGATTATTCCATTCAGCCGCCAACGGTCCCTCGCGACCAGCTGCTCAAGGACTCGCCCCCGGGCACTCCAAGCGACAGTTCCGCGAAGCCTCGGTCCTGCCCCCGCCGACACGGGCGCCTCGCAGAAGGCGAGCAGGAGTCCGAATGACAGAAGAAGTGCGTAGAAGCGACGCGGTGTCATTTTTGTATGCCTTTCGCACCGTGCAGATCTTGGAGGTCCTGAGGCCCTCTCTGGTTGTGGGAGACGCAGCCAGTGAAGGAGGGAGAAAGACGTCGAGAACACGAAACGGCAGAATGTCGAATATTGAGGGGTGTGGGTCGAAGACTTTCGACTGCCGGAGCCTTTCGACAGTGGTACGACTCGTGGGAGGCTGTCGCTTGCGTGCGCTGTCCTCCACTGGAGAGGTTCGGCGAGGTTTCGTGGCGCACTCGCTTGAAGGACGATCGACTGCTTGTGTGAAGCGCTCGGATGCTCGACGCGAGGAGGCAGTCTGTGAAGGAAGCTTGTTTTCCCATGCTGGTCTTTGTCGACCAGGGATCGATTTAAGGGGGCGACGGCGCCAGGGCGCCATTCTGCCTCATTGGTGTGCACCTCGTCGCTGCCGAATCGCGATCAGGCGCTCCCCATGAACTATGCGCCTCGAGGCGCTGGTCCCAGGCGGAGAAGAACGCGACTCGAGAATCTGAGTGGGGAAGACCGCGTGGACGACGGAGGCAATCATAATGCTGATCGAAAACTGGCCACATGAAATTTGCTTCGCCATTGGTGGATGCAGATGTATTGTTCATTGCAAAGTTCGCTTCGCATTTGAATGATGTTTTCGATCTGTTTTCGAAGGGAAACGAGAAGTTCGCAAATTTCGGCATCCTCCGTTGATGCCGGCAGAAACGGATCATGGATTATGGCAACGGGTTCTCGCATTCATTCATGCCCCGCCCGCGGTTTGGGACCCCTCGCGGCTCCGTTTCTCATTCGTTACCCTCAGCGTCGCACGCGGCTGACAGAATGTGCGACAAAATGCACTAAAAAATCAGCCCTGTTAAATCCGGGCCACTGGGCCCACTTGTCCGGGAGAAAAAAACAGCGAGCGACTCTCTACAATCAATCGCCCAAGGACGACAAATGAAGATGAAGACTAAAACTAAAACTTTTCGGAGAGGAACGAAAATTGATGGATAATGGTTGTAAAACCTTTGGGCATAATCACCCTTTTACCCAAGCCGCAAGGGGATTGACGACATGCTGCCCAGCACCAAATTATAGAGACTAACATAACCAGCAACTTCAAAAATAGAACTACCCTGCCCATTCGGTTCACTATGCTCGAACAGCTGCATGTGCCGCTGATCGAACAAACCAAGGTGGGGCTTTTCCAAACCCCTCTCGTTTCTCGCTCCCACTCAAAAATTGAAATCGAGCAATGACCTGCTTTTTTTAGCACGCAAACCGCCTGATTTATTTTAGGATTTTCTATGTTTTACGCGAGCAGAACCCACTTAAAACATAAAACACTGCATCAAACCAGAGGTTTTGCGTTTCCAGAAAACAAAAAAAAACAAAAATTTCATTGCTCCATTGCAATTGAGCAAAAACGTCTGTTTTTTACATCCAGCGAAAACGCTCCTTTTTTTCTCACATGCAAACCATTGTAATTTTAACATTCACATCCTAATCAAACCAAACGACAAATAACATCATGGGTTTAGGGTTTTATTTTTTTGCAGGGCCCGACGGTAGCGGGGCCTAGCACGTTCCCTTTCAACGCAAAAGGAGTCTCAGACCCCCCATGCAAACCAAACGCAAAGCCCACCCTCAATCATTCACAAAACCATGGAATGATGGAAGTCTGAATGTTCAAAAAAATCAATGACATCAGCATGTCAACGCTACATCCCATGAAGCATCGACATACACTGATTTCTCACTCGTCGTGGGTTAAATGATAATGTTTGTAGGTCATTGGGTAGGGGAGTCTTATTCCACTGAACACTGAGTAGAGTAGTTAAATTCTTCTGAACATTAGGTAGGGCATACACACAATTGAATTTCGTAGATAATCCCTACATGTAACCCAAAACAAAAAAACTCAGCAGCGACGTGCCCAGGTTCATGGCCCTCTACTATAGGCAACACCTTTGGGCGTGTCCGATAATGTATCTTTTATTTCAAAAATATCAGAATACTATAGTTTTAAAAAACATGAATTTTATTAATATTTCAAATTTGATAGTCTCACATACGTTTTGTCTTATATCCTATCTAGTGTCTAGAGAGTATGCTTTAACCCATAACTAAAATCCATGAAAATATGGCAATTTTGCATTGTTGCTTAAATAAGAGTCTTATGAACCATTCCTTGCAATATTCTTGAAACTTGCATGTTCCATACAGAAAAATTGCATCACGTGCGCATCACCTTCATATAAGTGGAACATATGTTTCATGTGAGAAAAAAAATAAATGGATAAGCATCAAATTGACATAATTATATATTTGAGTTCGGGTGGTAAGAATATCAAGTTGTTTTGGTGGTAGATATGACTCGACATGAGATTGATATTCTTGGTGAGAATGGAGGAAATGCAGGTTTTTGCATGTGCATAGCTACTCTAAAGGTTTTTCTTGTGTATGTAAGAAGTAGCCAAGAAAATCGGAGACCTCCGCATACAAAAGAGTAGCATGTACATAATTTTTGCGAATTTAATCATGTAATGCAAAAACTTTCATTTCTTGTTGAGACATGTTTACCACCACAACACCTTGAAATTTCAAAGCCCTTGATATACAGTCATGTCATTTCATCACTCAGAGGTGCATTTATCGTGCAAGATGTTAGGATTTATCTGGAACTGATCCTTACATGTGCATCAATGCAAAATCTAAAAAGAAGAACTTTTGCTTAACATAATCACAAGGAATAAATATAAAGAAATCGATCGTGGTCCAATAAGGTTCCACAAATTTTCAGTATGCCTTGGTGTTTTTAAGCTTTCAAGCATGTACTCGTGAAACAACATCACATACAAAGTTTCCAAGTGTACATGTGAAGAATGGATAATATTCTTCTTTAAAACAAAATTTCCCACTCCAAACCGTTCCTGTCTCCATATTCAAGTTATGGCTAATCATCCTCTTTTAATACACTACGATACCCGTGTATATTGCAACTTGTTTAAGAATAGTTCCCAGAAGCTTACATGGAGATGTTCACTTCTTTTAACACGCGGTCTTTAGTGGATGTCAAAATGTTATGTCCATGTTTCTGAATTAAATTTGTGTGGTTAAAAAGGAGTTTTCATGAATTGTATTTTTTTCTTACGAAGCCTACGTATGTCCCTTGAATTATGCATCGGCTGTTTTTTCTTTCATATTCCCCTTACATAAAGCGTGTGATCCTAAACGCCTTGTTTCCTTTGAGAAACTTCCGTATGACGACTCACGGTGAATTCAACATAGATTTAGGGTCACCATTTGCTCGAAGACGCCCCCCCTCCCCCTGCCTCCCCCCTCCCGCAAACCCCCCTAGTGTATTGGGGAAGTGTATTGGGGAGTTTAATGGGAGTATAAGGTTTTCTCAGACTTGTGTAACGACAGGTCCGCACCTCCCTCAAATTATAGTAGTTTTAATAGGAAGGCTCCCTTAGCTACACTCTCCAATATACCACCCCAATGCACTTTTAACTATTGGGGAGGGGGGGGTCTAGATAAGAGGAGCCTCCCTCCCCCCCGATGTGGACGTGCATCTTACGGGGGTGTAGCTGGGAGTGTATCTGGTAGACAGAAAAAAAAAAACTTGTGTACATCCACATTAAGTACACGGAAACCGTCAGTTTCAGGCATCCGACATCTCTCTCTTTGTCCATGTAACCAGGCATAAGGCCGTACACAAATAGTTTAGTGTACTTTGACTCCGTCATAATAGGATACCAAGTGGATCCCCCCCCCCACAAAACCCCTTAGTGTATTGGGGATGTGGATTGGGAAGTGCATTAGGAAAAAGAAGTTTTTTGGGACTTATGTAACTTTCGGTTCAGGCATCCCTCTGAATACACTAGTTCAAAAAAGAAGGCTCTCCCAGCTACACTCTCCAATACACTATCCTTATACACTTTCAACTACTAGGAAGAGGGGATCTGGATAAAAGGACCCTCTCTCCCCTCCCTTTGAAGAGGACGAGTGTATTGTAGGAGTATAGTTGGGAGTGTATCTGGTAGATAGAAAGAAACAAGAGACTTGTGTACATCTACATTACTTATTCATAAACCGTTGGTTTCAAGAATCAGACGTCTCTCTCTTTGTCTACGTAACCAGCTATAGGGTTGTACACAAAGAGTTTAGAGTACTTCGACTCTACCACAATGGGATCCCAACTGGAACCCCCCTCGCAAACCCTCTAGTGTATTGGGGAAGTGTATCGGGAAGTGTATTGGGGAGACAAGGTATTTTCGGGCTAATGTAACGGCGGGTCCGTACCTCCCTCCAAATTCACTAGTTAAAAAGATGAGGCTCCCCAAGCTACACTCTCCAATACACCACCCCAATACACTTTTCACGGCTAGAGGGAGGGGGTCTCGATACAAGGACCCTCCTCCCAAAGTGGATGAGTGTATTCTGGGAGCGTATCTGATAGTGTCTCTGATAGAAAGAGAAAAACATACTTGTGTACATCTGCGTTAAGTACTCATAAACCGTTGACTTCAAGCATCAGAATTCTCTCTCTTTATCTACGTAACCAGTTATAAGGTTGTACACTAAGAGCTAGTGTACTTCAATTACGCCACAATGGGATCCCAACTAGACCTCCCCCCCCCCACCCGCAATCCTCCTGTTGTGTAGGGGAAGTGTATTAGGGAGTGCATTGGAGGGAAGAGGTTTTTTTACTAGTGTAACATCAGGTCCGCATCTCCCTCCGAATATACTAATTAAGAAAAGAAAGCTCCCCCAGCTACACTCTCCAATACACCAGCCAAATACACTTTAACCTGTTGGGCGGATGTGGATACAAGGACCCTACCCCCCCTTCAAAGGCGACGAGTGTATTGCGATAGTGTAGCTGGGATTGTATTTGGCAGATAGAAAAAAAAAACATACTTGCGTACATCTACATTAATTATTTATAATCCATAAATTACAACCATCCGATGTCTCTCTCTTTGTCAACATAACTAGCTACAAATATTTACACAAACAGTCTACTGTACTTTGACTCCGCCCTAATGGGATCCCATTAACGTTTTTCCTCTAATACACTCCCCACGCAAACCCCTTAGTGTATTGGAGAAGTGTATTGGGGAGTGTATTAGAGGAAAAACGTTTTTTTGGACTTGTGTATAAGCATTTTTTCATCTCCCTCTGTATACACAATTATAAAAAGAAGTATTCTCAAGATACACTCTCTAGTACACCACCCTAATACACTTTTGAGTGGGGGAACGGGGGGGGGCAGACTCGATTAGTACCACGTCAATGACAAAAGCAACAGTTAGCGGATGGATTATTGACAAGCCCATCGAGTGTTGGACTGTCCCACATGTTAACCTTCCACGTAACGCTTATGTAGAGTTTAGTACAGTATAGGTACGGAATCAGCACTACAAAAATATCCCAAGGTGTACAATGTGTACAATGTTTATCTCATCAGAAGCAAGGACATGATTAATTAGTTTTAATAAATTAGTTATGTTGGAATAATTTTCGTAATATTTTCAATAAACCCAGTTCTACATAATGATAATGGAAATTCAGGTGTTGATGTACATATGATTGTGTGTGAACTTGAATCGAACAAGTTAGTTTCTAATAACATTGTCCATTTTCTAGGTTTCTTTCTTGGGATCCTCACCATATTTTTTCTCTTCTACACACATTGGAAAGTGTATTGATCTGGGGTGATTGGGCATAAATGCCATATTCATCTTTCATCCTCGGGTGATTGCTTGTGGAGAGTCTCTCATTGTCCCTAAAACCTAGATAAGTGGGTCCAATATGGAGTTCAACAAGGTTGAGTATCTAGTGCATGGTTGACACCTTTTGTGACGCTCAAGGGTATTAATGAGAAATAGGTCGTGAAATCAAGATTTCTGAGGATGAATGCAGAATTAAGACCATAGGTGAGGCATGAACTCAAAATGTTGTTATGCCAAAATCAAGGGGGGCAAAGACACTTGTATCAAGATTGGGCAAACATATCTAAGGATTTGTGTTTTCGTCACACACTGACGCAACATGACAAGAAAAATTTGCAACAAGTGTACAAACATGTTTAGAAAGCACATGTCTCATAAACATAGAGAATGCATTCCGTTTTTTGGGATGTGCTGAAGTCAAACTACATCGATTTCAAGGCCAGCTATCCCTATCATTTCCAATTAGATATGCCGATCTTATGCCCATGCACGATGGATGGAAGAGTTAAATCATTAAGGAGTTGGATAGATGAATAGACAACGTGATGCTTCTTACCTACTTCAACTCAATGCGAACCCATGAGCAAAACATCACAAGTGACCAAGGACATGGCAATGAGCGGGCTCCGAATCGGGTAGTATACGCGACCATCCTCAAACACAAATGAAGCATAATAAAAAAAATATTTTGTAAGGAAACGTTTTCCTTGTCAATGAATGGTTGGGAATGCACTTTGTTCGTAAATCAAGTTATATTTCTTGAGCTCTCCATCTACATTCCTTGTGGTTCACCAGTTCTGAAAGACAAGTTTTCTATTCATGTCTCAGCGCCTTCGATGGTTTCATTAATAAAAATAATTCATTTTCCACTCTTCAAGTAGATCCATGTGAAGAATGTTTTTTCCATGGTAGTTGCCTTCACCATTGCCAAGAACAGGTGTTAGATGTGCATACAAGAATATGTCACTTTGATTATCTGGTTTGCCACTTTGTGAGGATGCACTATAACATCCAAGAATCACGAAAAATGTGGATATGGCCCCAAAACAAAACAATGGTCCAAATGAACTCTTCTCATGATCTTTTCCGTTATGATTTTGCTACCATATACTAGCATATTCAATTCCAACTCCAACCAAAAGTGAATCCAACTAAAGCATGTTAAGACCAACTTACCCACACCTCTTTGTGTGTTACACAAAGCCAAACGTAGATATTGAATGAGTAGCAGTTGTAAAGCAAAATAAAAACATCGTAAAGATGATACTAACCCTCTTTCGGCCACAGCCGAAAGAGGGTTCACAGCCTTTAACGTTAAAGCAATCCCAAATGTAATTGAAACAAATTCACCCAAGTTTTAAAAAACGACAATTCTACTTGCTTAGAGAGCAATGACAAAGCAAGCGAGATATTGAGCGATGAGTGAGCAAGCAAGCAAGGAAGGAATGTCTTACACCTAGAATAACGCAAATGGTAAATAGGAAGATGTTTTGGGAAAGGATCCATTTGACATAATGGTACCATTGACTAATTTGTAATTGGGAGGAAATGTAATTCAACAACACATTTTGGAATAATCGAGGACATATTTGGAACACCATACTTGGGATCTCTGAAAATTGAGTCGAGCGCTTGTGTGATGCCATATTGTAAGTGGTTGCTTTGAGAAACCGTAGTGCAAATTTGAGAATTTTGGAGAATATGAAGGTTATTCCTCACAAAATTCTAGCACCATAAATTTGTTGACCAAACTTCATCGAAATATTAAAATCGTTCATAATTGTTTCCACACACCTTGAGAGTCACAAAATCTATACACAGATTCTCAAACGGAACACCAACAGTCAGTATAGTTGTCCAATATTCCCATAAAACAATCACCAAGAGAATCCATAGGGCATCGTGCATGGACCTTGAAGGTAAAAGAAGAAAATTCCACATACCAAGTTAACAACCTCATGTACGTGATTCCCTTCTAACCCTGACGGCTTGGCGGATTTTGAAATCTAGGTGGTTGTTCGTAAAAAAAGGCATCAATCTGTAGATGTACATCCCAATGGTTTTCATAGAGCTCCTTGGTTTGGAGAGAGGTTCAGAGCGGTATTTTGGGTGTCCAATCAGTGCCCTGAGTTAGTGGAAGGTGGTCTTGGTGTGGAAGGGCGTTGACAGTCGGATCTGCCTTACCTAGTGATTTATCAGCTCCCACCAAATTGTGCTACTGAACCTTCGATCTTAGTCCAAGTGATGGAGGAGAGGACGTCGTGTATTTGGACAACGTAGTTGAAGAACATCATCAATATTTCCTTGGTGATGACAATTGATATTGTCAAGATGAAATAAAACATCTTTGAGAATCATCCATTATCACAAGTACTAACTGTAGCTTCTCAAACATAACACGCAAGCCCATAATAAAATTTATGGAGATGTCAAACCATGGCTCCTTTTACTTGGCAGTAGTTGGAAAAGGTATGAAGGTTTAGTTTGCCTTGACATTTTTCATTGACACATGTCGTACATCTTACAATAGCTTATGACTTTGGTTTGCATCTTGTCCTACCAGTCATACTTTCCAAGTTTTTTATTTCTTTTCCTTAATGACACATTTTTCTACTGGACCTGTGGTGTGGCACTCCTCAAATAGCATTTGTCGTCGCTTATCACTCGTTGATACAAAACCCTGGCAAGTACATTGTCGTCAACAGAATGATTTTTTGAACAAGAATGATGTCTACTTGTTTCCACCAAAATCATCGTAACCATTTGCGAATATCCTCACAAGGTATGAGTCTTGTTTGACGAGAGAGGTGCAAATTTTAGCCACCAACTCTGGTTTTCGACTCAAAGCATCGTTTAATTTATGTTTTGACCATGGAATTCAATGTCCTAGTCAAAGTGTGACTCAATGAACTCCATCGCATCAGTTTTGTCCATTTCTTAGATTTGGATGTGTTTCAAGGTTCTTCAAGCAATACTACCATGACTTTTTTCATAATTATATAAGATTAATAGTTAACATTCCAACCAATGCTACCGTGACATCAATGTGTGCACATATGTCAATACTATTTCTTTTTGCCATACGTAGTTTAGCTATGGTCTACATAGTTTATGTGACATATACGTGACCAATTCTTCTCCAGCACAATTGTCTTATAGGAGAACGGCTCTAGTTACCCAATCAGATGTGTCAGTGACTATGAAATAATCCACCTTTGCATCTACCAATTCAAAATTCTGGTGCCAAGACAGTAACATTATGCAGTTGGTTGAATTTGTCTCGTTTTCTATCTCCCCAGTCCCAATTGGTGTTTCTATGAGTGAGATAAGAGAAGCACTTACACCTTTGTATAATCATTCACAAGATGATATCTCACATGTTGATTGGCAACAACCGATAGCATTGGTCTTGAATTTCTTCAGGTCCATCGTGATTCATCCACCACTGATGATGTTGCCCAAAAACGTAATTGACAATAGTTTTCTATGGCATTCCTCCCTATATAAAAGTTTAAGACTGTTGTTTAGATATCCAATGTTCTCCTCTGGATTGCAGTCACACACCGGACTATCATTCAAGCAGACAATGATATAGTCATTAAGGTATAACTGAAGAATCATTTTCATTCTCCCCAACGGAAAGACCATGATCTCAAGGTTGCCATTGTGGGTGGGAAAAACTTTCTTCTTTATGTACTTATCAGGTATGTGGATTTCATGATTGTCGACTTATAGGTCAATCTTGGTACAAATCAGCATCCTTGAATCTGGTGGAAGCGTTTGTCTCCTGTACGATGAGGGTATCATTTTTTTATGGTTATGTCTTTTAAAAATCCTCTGGATTTTCCTTTGAAAAAAAACAAGGGTTATATATGGTGATGTGGATTGCCTCATAAACACCTACCTGAGCATCTAATACAACTATTTTTCACTCGTATGATTTTTGGTCGCTCATTGCACAATTCTCCTCAACAATTGTAAGTTTTCATAGATTTACCTTAATAGGACAATTAGTAGTGCATTCAAGAAGACGTTATGGGTACATTTGTCTCAACAAAAATTCCGTCTAACTCCTAAAAATAAGTGAATCCTTCACTAGCATGATTTTTATATTCCCCAGTGTCGAATCTTATGAGGCTCTAGGGCTTATTTCTTCGTATAAGACTATAACCCTTACTCTTCTTGAGTGCACATGGATTAACCACGTCTGAATTTCACATTACATGCATCTCTTATTCACACCCATTGATACCAACATTGTTGCGAGTACATCTACTTCCTTTCTTCCTTGTACATGTGACCCTTTCCCTAACCATTGTTCCACCATGGCTCTTATAATTAAAGGAAGGTGAAACTTCCTTCCAATAAATTGAATGACGTATGTTAATCATTGTGCAGGTTGTGCCAATGTGGGATATCATAGCAGAGGATGATCATGTGGCTATTGTTAAGCTATGTCTCCGGTTTAGAGTCAAAGTGGTTCCTAAAGACATTTGATCTACATGGGTTTTCCTCCCAACAATATTAGTTTCATCATCAAACCTGGTAACTGCTCGATCAGTGTGATTTGTCCCACAAGGACTATGCAAGTATCAGTTTTGGCTTCATAACTCCTTAAATTGCACCCATAGTAGTATCACCAGCTGGTCCTCCTCGTTTCTATAGTTGATGTTTCAAATATGAAGAACCCTTCTTTGTGATGTTGAAGGCCATTTAGATGAACGATGGTGTGGTGCCGATTGTTTGGAATGGAAAGGAGCTATGCCACCTACTCCTCCCTTTCACAATATATCCACTTATATGTTTTCTACGGCTTCCCTTCCTTTGGAGCCTACTTTGGCTACGCATGCAATTCTAAAAGAATGTGGTCTGGCTTCCCCCAAGTCTAGCAAATCCGCTAGGCTTGGCATTATACTTTTTTCATATCCATCAACTTAAACTTTCCTCCATGAGAGCAATAATTGTCTCCTTAGGGTTGCAAGCCATTGAATTCCTACATGCATGTATTCTCGTCGGTGTTGTTGATTTGGCTAACTACTCTTATCATATATAGAGGGGCATCTGGGTGCCACACATTGTATTTTTCCATCAAGCACTTTGCTCAAGGCTGATTGTGTTAAAAAAACACATCTCATTTGGATTAATGTCAATGTCGATTATGATTTCATTGCAATGCCTTGCGTACACTGCTATGTAAGATAACAAAAAATCCACTACAACTTGTACTATGTGTTGAATAACTTGTTTAACATTCCAAAACACGTAAGAATGGCACACAAAAAATCGCTCAATTCATCCGGTGGCTTCAAGGAAAAATTCCATCAGGATCCGCTTGATAGTTAGATCAATTGCGTTAAACAATGCGAAAGTGGCAATCTGAACAATTGATATGGCTTTGCCAGTCTTATGCTCTTGGTGGATGCCTTTTGAATCAGGCCACCAACCTAGTGCCATATCACACAAGGTCAATCTTCTTTCATTTCTATTGACACTTGCAGTGGTAAAGCACAAAATCAAACTCGTTACCCAAATCCAAACCATGGATCCTTTGGATGCTGAAGATCTAAAGAGCTTGGGGAGTTGTGCGTGTCCGGTGGGATATGAACACCATGAAGATGTGTCCACACCCTTGAAGGATGTGCAAGGACATTGTTGGGATTCAAATTTATCCTCCTCCTCCTGCAGGTTGGCAACCATACATGTGCAATTGTACAAGGATGAGGGTAAGGAGTGGAGGAAAAAGGACAAGGGTGTGCCATGTGTGAATCTTTGGGAGTAGCGTGAGAGGGCTCATAGCCCCCAGACCACTTGTAGTTCTTTTTAATACATCCGGTGTAAATTTCTTTCTCTCTTTGCACGGTATTGATATGGCTTTTAGGTCAGGTCATAAGCTGAGAGCATAATGTTGTTTTCTAGGTCGATTCTCCACCACGTAATGAAAACTTGACTCAAGGAAATCCATTCAATAGGTTGTCTTTAGCTAAGATTGGGTGCGTCTTGCAATATTTCAACATGTGGTGATTAGTGCATACGGCACACCATCATTCCAGCTAGAATCACCATGACTTGATGATTTCACTGGTTTGAGAATGTCATTTCAATGCATCACATAACTCAGCTGAGGCTCATGCAATGCGTACGATATGTATGCAACAAGGTGTTCTCCTTAGACATTATCTTTTGAAGAGAGGCTCTAGTTGCTTTATTTGATGCATCAGTAACCGTGACAGAGCTTAACGTTGAATCCACTAATGGTAAGGCTTGTAATCATGTCAAAATAATTCTTGAATTGATGAATGCCTATTATTTAACTTCTCTTATATTCCACCGTTTACATTTTGGTAGTATGTAGTAGGAAACTAAAAATCCATGGAAATCTCGTACAAGTCAATGGAATTAGTTCCAAAAACCCATGAACACATGCATTATGTGAGTATTTGTCGACATCAGCCCATCAGCAACCATTGCCATCTTTTTGTGAGTATTCGTCATGACCAGTCGACCATTAATGATTTGACCCAAAATCACGATCACATATGGGCTGATTTTGGACTTTTTGAAGTTTCCATAAAATTATTCTCATTTTAAAACTTTGAGATCTGTTGGAGTGTGTCCATCGTGCTTCATAGTGTTTTCAATGTTCACAAGGATGTTGTCAGGGAGAAGCCAAAAAAGCAAGGAACAAGTGGAAGGTCTTGTTCATCACTACCATGAATATCAAGGGGACATGTGTGAGTCGCACTGGCATGCACATAAACTCAAAAGGCATATATCCACTTTTTAATTGTTATCGTCGTTTATTTTATCCCTCTCATTTTGTTTTTCATATGATTTACTGATTTGGTAGTATTCTCCGCATACATCGTGTTTGTTGATTGTTTAGGATCCAAGAAGCTGGTAAAAACGTTCTCAGACACAAGAAGGTCATGTTTCTTCATGATAATATTGTCGACTACTAAGTATTTCATGCACATTTGAAAGATTCCGGTTTTCTCTTCCACAAAGATTACAAGTGTGGCTTAAACTGATGTAGATGGGTGGATGAACCCCTCCATAAATATTTGGTTCAAATGTCGCTTGAGCGTTGTTTGCTCCTAGTTGCTCGTTGTAAGTACCTTTTACCATCATTTAATATTCTGAGTTTAACTCAAAATATTCATTGAAAGTTCAGTTTAGGAGGATTTGATGGGGAATTTTGTCAAAAATGATGCATGCAAGCTCATTGGCAAGTGATCCAAAATATTTCATTGCTGCTACAAAGTTTGTCAAGGTCGAAGGTCATGAGGTAGACAAGGCTGACAACTTCGCTTTTGCGAACTTGCTCTCCTAACAAGATTTCATGTGCATGAGATGTTTTTAAATTCCAAACCAGAGATGCATATTCATGTTGAGGGATGTCATTTTTATTTTTTATGATTGTCACGACGTTAATTTTGCAACTTCTATCCATGATTCCTTTATATCGTATTGTGTACCTTATTGTAAATGACGTTCCCTCATGTAAAGACACGTTTTTCTACGTCATCAATGAAGACGTGGACCACTTTATTCTTCTTTCCAATCTGCAGAGTGTGGCGATAGAAGAGGACATGCTCGATGACATTTTTGTAATTTCTCACTGAATAATTTCTCACTCATGTACATTTTGGTGATCACTCTCGTTATTATCCCCGATACACTCCCCCAATACACTCCTAGTGTTTTCGGGGGGATCCTTATTGGGGTGCACTAATATCCTCATCACGAGGCAACTAGGCTATTTGGATTGCGCTTTTGTTCTTAGTTTGAACCCCAAACACCATCATATTCAAAATATCGATGACCTACATAAACTTTGAATGATTTTAGAAATGAAGAAATGTTTGTCTATTGGATTTCTACTAGTAGTAATTAGTGCATATATATCAAGAAACGATTCTAACTTTGGAGGGGGGGTGATCGATACCCCCCCCCCGCAATCAAAATGCATGTGGATAGTGTATGGGGTTGTGTACTAGGAGAGGGTTCATAAAAATACACAAGTGTACAAATTCACTTATGTACATTTTTGAGTAGATTCCTTGTACACACAACAATATACACACCCAATACACTCGGGGGGGGGGGCTCTAGACAGGTTGTCCTTAGTTCGCAAAGTGCAAATAGCATATAATGGTTCAGCTTCATTGCTTGCGATATCAGGTTATCGTAACCCATCGGTTGACTCCAATTGACAGCTTAGACTAGCGTTCATGTACTGCACATTATATGCACATGTGTATTTATATGGCTTTCTACTTGATACACCTTTTCATACACTCTCCACATACACTTTTGACTTTTTTTAGGGGGAGGGACGCGTCATCCGCCCCCCTCCCCCCTCTACTCAAAGTGTACTAAGGGAAGTGTATTGATTAGTGTATTTGGAGGGGCTCCAAATGATTCCACAAGTGTTTAAATTCACTTGTGAACATTTTTTAGCAAATAACAATTCATTCCACGATACACTCCCCCAATATACTCAGGGCGTTGGGGGGGTGATCGGGGTTCTCTTTCTCCATTTGCATTGTACCAATTGTTCACAACGCGTGAGTGAAGTCTGTTCATTCTACCTTTTTTAGGTGTCGTTGCTTTATGACAATCAATGTCCTCGATTGCAAATATCACACAGTGAAAGAGATACACAAGAGTTTTTTGGCGACATCTTCTAGATACACTTACCAATACACTATCCACACCCATTTTTCAGTTTGGGGGGGGGGGG